>JAOBBB020298286.1:0-10742 GCA_025331005.2 Zoanthus gigantus | reverse complement strand
GAGGCTCCTGAAGGGGGTACCAATCCCATTTCCCAGTTCATTTTTTTCCAAATCCAACTTCGCAATTCTCAAATGCCATTCCCATTTTTGATTTTTAACATTTTTTTTTCCCATTCCCAGTGACCAAATCCCAGTCCCAGTGTGGCTTGAACCCCATTTTCCCAGGACAAAACCTGCCAATTTAGGTCCTCCATGTAGGCATCTCATTAATATTAGTTATTGATATTTATTATTAATCATAATTTATTATATATTAATAATGACAATAAGGACATTGAGAGTTATTTTGAATTAACTTTTGATCAAAACAACTTTATACACAAACAAAAGTCACACCTGGCCCAATGTAGCATATTAATATAATATACTATTCTTATAGTTTTCCCAATTTGGTATATTCTTACACTGATTCTCTAAAATGTATGTTCTTTAGTTTTTAAAACGATTTAGCTGACTTTTGAGCAAGGCTGTTAATGAAATCTCTCAAACATGGTCAAGTACACAGCTCCAGTGAAGTGTACCCAGATGGATAAGAAAAAGTCTTGTTTGTAATATTTGGTATCACAAACCAAACCGGGATATAGGAGTGGGGATTTAACATCCGGTGGTTCCTGGTGACTGAATTTCCAAATTATTTCGATACAAAAAATGCAATATAATGGGCACAGCAAAGACCAAGAGTAAAAATAGAGTGAAGATCGATAATAAATGGTCACGTTTCCACCATAAAATCATTTTCCGCCAAACTGAAACACTTTTGTCTTCTTCCACAGTACTGTTACGTCCCTTTATATAATTTCTTGCCAAATTTCTAAAACTTTTCGCACTTGGACGATAGGATATTTAGAATTTTTAAAATTAAACTGACTCAACCGATAAGATTAAAACTTCCAAACTAAAAAAAATTATACCTGCTACTGAAAATACAAATACCAGAAAAAAATGCAAACGTTCGTACCTTCAACTTTGTCAATTGTGACTTGTGTGTGTGACTGACAGGCATCCAACTTCATCCGCAAAGAGACTGAAGCAAGCCCACTGCATGTTTACTTGCTGCGACGCAAAAATTTAGGAATATCTTGAAGTTCCAAAATGCCGTAGAGTTTGCACTTTTAGAAAACTAATTTTTTTAAAATATAAAAGAAGCTAGTTTTTGTCTACAACAACAACTACAACAACAACTTTATTTGTACCCTCCAATTTACATTATAGTGTATCGATTACAACATAATTAGTTATAGCAGGAAGTTCCCTGAATATAGAAACACCGGAGAACTTACAATAATATTACTGATCGAATTCATAAGGAGAGGGCACTGGCTATCTGTAATAACTACAAAGCTAAGCTAGTCTAACCTGTCAATACTTGTCCAAGAACAAAGTTACTGTTTAAAAATGGCGGCTTGATTATGATTCTTGTACCCAGTACCACTCGTTTTTTAAAAGACTTGCAATGTGATTGGAACTCAATAATCACGATTTTGAATCAGAAGTCTCAATGAGACGACTCACGGATACTGCGCACAAGTAGAACTACAGTTCAGACCAAAACAAGCTTCCTCGACACAAGTCGTTCAAGATCCGTGTCAAAAAGTGAGAGTGTTATCCCAGATTTCCCTCTGATTTTCTCAGTTCAACTTTAAATTTTTGAACGAAGATGCATTAATAATAGCAAACAATTAAACCAATGCCCTAAACGAATCAAAGAATTGAACTCAAGATTGATTAAACGGTAAAACTAAAGTAGAACCAATTTCTGTTAACTAGTAAACATTGCAGATCGAGGCACTTTATATACAAACCAACCGCGCAAAGCAGGCTGGAGGATCTAAAACAATAACCATTGTTTCACAAAATTTTGTGCAAATGAGAAAGTCCCTGCTATAACTCACTGCTACTCCGACGGAGTATTCGTGAGTCAAAAAAACTAGATGCCCCGCAGCCAGAAAAATTACCAAAAACCTAGCAGCTGTATTCAAGACAGTCCACAAAAAGCTTGTATAACACTACACGTGAGCATGACCTTAAACCGAAATGTACAGTGCTACTTTAAAATGAAGTATTGCTTTGAAAGTTATCTCGATTCGCTACGTCGTCAGAAAAAAGCCGATGAATGGTAACATAAAACAAGCAGTTTTAACATTGTCGTTTACTCTGTCTCTCCTAGAGATTCATTTGCATTTTTCTAATTTGTTGTTGAGGTAACGATTGAGCACCTTTTCAATCATATTTGAAGGGAAAAGATATTGTCTAAGAGCGTTGAAAATTGTCCTGATATCTGAATTAAACCCAAGTTAGGTATTGTTCGACTTGTTAACGTTGATCGGAGATTTAACATTTACTTGACATTCCGTTTGAAGAAACTTGCATACAGTTTGATTTCGGAACTTGACAGTGACTGACGTTTTTCAGAAATACCGGCAACGGCTATAACCATGGGCTTTGCATTCAAAGATTTACATTTTTTTTTTAAGAAGGAAACAAATCAAATAAAAGGCGTTTTTTAAGCGCTTGTGGCTACTCCAAGTAGACTTAGAATGCGAAGAAATTTATAGTACATAGATAGTTAAGAAAACCGTTTGAAACTAGTTTAGAATGTTTTATTTGTACGTTTTATCAAATACAAGCTAATTTTAGTAGGTTGTAACATTGGCATTTAGTTTCTGAATGTTATCAAAACATTAAATATGAAAATTAAAAGATTGGATGAAAATGTGAGCAGCAAAATGTAATAAATGTATTATTTAATCGAAACTGCGATACCGCAAGTTTAAAAAATTTGCGGGCTTCCTGTGGTATTTGGTGACTTACCTAGGCTTCCTGTTGTGGTGTAACATACTCACTTACCCAAACGATAACAAAGTGGCTACCGTCTGTCGACGCAGTAGGCACAAAAATGATTTGTTGTTGTTGTCGTTTTGAAATAAGAATTAAAAAAAGTAGGGAATAGTTGAAGTGATCAAATATATTTTACAACCAAATCTATGAGAAGAAAGTGAATAAACTGAACTGTGAGTCTTTTCAAAATTCATTTATACTTCCGGGCATACAACATACTGAAGATTCTGTGATTTTGGTCTTCGTACCTGTGTCAGTACACAACTTGATTTGACGACATTGTTTTCCACGGAATATTTAGCAGTATACAGTTTCGTTTACGGGAACTGTCTTGTATACAGTTGTCAGGTTTTTAGTAATTTTTCTGGCTGCCGGGCATATAGTTTTTTTTAAAAACGTGACCGGCTGCCGGGTATATGGTTGTTTCAAAATCGTGACAGGCTGTGAAGCATATAGCCACTTCCAAAAAAGAAGCTGCACTGATTTGTTAAAGGGAACCCCTACTGTTGTGAACATTTTAGCTAACAAAATATTTTGGCAGCCCCCCAATCTTCCTTGATCCTTTAAATAGTGGTTCAGTCTGTCTGTTCCAGATTTAGGCCTACTTTGCCGTTTGAATTTCGCGGGATGGGCAATTGTGTTTGTGCGCTCCTTGTTCCACTGGTAACTGAGAGAGGACGCCACTTCAACGTTTTACCAAATAGAGAAATAAAATTTCCATCTTGTTACCATTACTGGATTACTGTATCTATTGCTTTCAGTTTCGTTAAAAACTACAAGTTATATAAATGAAACTTAAGACATTTAATAAGTACATTTTATTGATCACAAATGATGCTGTAAAATTTTTTAGGTGTTTTCAGATAATAAATGCAATTGCTAACCGGAAGAACTTCAGATAATAATTATTCGAATAAAATCTATCCTTGTTTATAGTTAGCTTGAAAATAAATACCAACCAACAAGATAGCTCAGTTCTAACGAACAAAAACACAAGTCAGAAAGGCTTAAATAGCTCGCAAGATATTTCAGATAATAAAGAAAACATTTCCGCAGTATGAAAGGCTGAGATATTAACTCTGTCTGCCCAGCCTAAGTGTTTTTTTCTGTACATACTTTGATTGTTACATTGTTCAATGTGATTATCAAATACAAACACTGATTTTATGTAGTAACACAGCACACACTTGAAGGTTTGCCATTCAACTTTTATAAATCATGCCAATTTTTCCCATAGTCCCAAATGGGGTTTGGTATTTCGTTCTGAACTTTGCCAGATTCTTTGCAACTTTCTGGTGCCTTTTCCTGATTATTTTGTTGCAATGATTCGATATTAGTTACTTTATTTCTGTATTCCATTATGCGAGAGATTGCTTCTGGATTACCTTTCTCTCCATGTATTAAATCAAGATTCTCATGTGGCAGGTGCTCTGTATCTTGTCCAGTGGCACGCCTTGTTTCCTCGCACGCCTGATGGAATGAACTTGACAGGCGTTCCTCTGTAGGCTGTTCAATGGTGCTTTTTGTTTCCTCGCACGCCTGATGGACTGAACTTGATAGGTGCTCCTCTGTATGCTGTTCAGGGTTGCGCCTCGATTCTGCGCATGCTTGCTGGTGTGAGCTTGTTTCCTGCTTTTTTGACAAAGAAGAACCCTGATCTCCGTTGTTGATCGATTGCGCTGACCTTGAATAAGAGTCGATGAGATAATTAAAATGAATGTCTGTTTCATCTTCCATATTATGAAGTGAAGACATTTCTACACCAGCTGTGTTTTTACTAAGCCCACTTTCGACATCGACTTTCTTGGGACCAGCAAGGAAAAGCCTGGATGGGTCTGAGGCTCTTTCGTTTGCATTTTGTTCAGTTTTACTTTCGAGAGTTACGGCAGTTTTTGGGGTTGGATGTCGCTTCATGCTTGCTTTGAATTTCTTTTTTACTCGCCATTTCTTTGAACCGGCTTTTTCCTTTAGATCAAACCTAACAACTCGAGATTTCGATTTAATATCTATTTGAGGATTTCTGGTTTCTTTAATCTGTTCTAAGCCCGAAGTCGAAGGATTGCCATTTTTATAATCTTCATCTGACTGTTCTAGATTTTGAACCGAATTTTGTTTTGGTTCTGTTTGCTTACTTGTCATTCGATGATCAAACTTATCTGCCGTGCGTCTAACATAAACAGGAGTCGCCAACCGAGGCCTTTTCAACGAAACACCAGCACTGGTAGTTAAAGGAACTTCCTGAAACTTCTGTTTTCTGTTGAACTCTTCCCCCTGAGTATACAAAAACATCAAAACTTACAACAAGCCAATCACTAGGCACAAACTACAAGGCTTGGATCATAACATTTTCAGCGGACCCACTCAAATATTTTAATGACGGGGAAAAGGGATCCAACAGGAGGTTCATCTTTTATACCCTCAAAAATCCCAACTCCAGAACTTGTCTATCAAAAAAATTCCTACTTTTTTTAGCATATCCAAAAGTTTTTGCATTAACAAAGTTTATTATGTATCTTCTATAAAGCTAAAACATGTTTTGGTCAAAAACAAATCTATACGAGAAAGCTTAAAGCAATAATTTGGCCTATTAATCATGTAGTGACGTCCCAAAATGTGTTGGCTGAAATTGTATATTTAAACTGTGCTGTTATTTCTCAAACTCTGCAGAAAATAATAGGTGTTTTCAAAATGAGTACACAACGAAGACTTTCTATTCGGATTTGCAATTATTTATCTTAAGTAACAAAAAACAAACTACATTTTCAATTTCTGAGCGACTTTCGTGGCCCTTGCGTTTTAGACCGTATTCATAAAGTCAACTAAAATTATTAATGGTGCTAAATAATAAGATAAACGCATATTTCAGCATTAAGGTGAACAACGTTTATTCTTTTACAGTCAAAAAATATCATTTTTATATTCCTTCAGTACCTCTGCTTCGGCGTTTTCAATCACATCCAAGGAGTTTGAACGGTATTTACCATTGGAAAGACTGTGGCGAAAAAAGAACTGTTACACATATAAGATTGATTAAAATTATAGATAAAAATTCGAATACTATATTTCCTTATTTGTAGCATCTGAAACCATGCAGCTGTGACAATAGCGAAGATAGAATATGTGGTTTGCTCTCATTTTCCCCACATTTTCTAAAGAAACAATAAATATGAAAATAATAAAAAACCTAAAACATCTTTAAAATAAGACATGCTTTGCTTCAGTTTCAACCAAATATATTTTCTGTTATGGTTCTATTCGCCCTTATTAGATTCTGAATTTAAATAAAATATTGAACGGACGCATATTTCAAAAGATGGGTCCCAAAATATATGTTAACACCGTCTCTCTCAGCTGTTTTATGGACTGAAAATTTTCAATCTCAACCAAAATGGCGTGAGCAATATGGTTGGTTCTGTCTCCAAGTTGTGACAAGTTAGTTTTATGAAAGAAATTTATTTATACACACGCGCTTCGTATATAGTCTTTTTGTTTTTTGTAAAGACGAAAATTAATAATTTCATAAAAGAAATAAAACATGTTATCTGTGCCTTCATAGCATGGTGAAAACCTCGGCAAAATTGTGAGAATTCTCGAGGGACTGCGTCTTGGGTTTTCAATGATCTGCTCTCGAATTCTCCCAAACGTTCGCCTCGGTTTTTACCAAGCTATGAAGGCACGGAGAACATGTTTTATTTCTTAAATAAAATTCCTTCACCGTTCCTGCTTACCTGACTCAGAGTACAGTAAAACAGAGTGTTGGATCTAACTGTGATCTAATTTTTCAGAAGGAATTAAGGAAAGTCAACGGCTAAACTAAGCCTGATTTGAAAAGTCGCCATATGCGCCAACCAAAGATACAGTAACTTAACTATAAAAAAGGTAAAAAGTAGAAAAGTAGTTACATGGTTTGACCGTGGTGTATAGTGGTACTGGACTCCAACCTTGCAATGTTAAGAGTACTTCTGTAAAAAAAGTAAGTGCTGGAATAAATTATGAGTCTATCTGGAGAAAACATTAGTTACTTTAGTAGAAATCTAGTCACTATCTATCGCAAATACAATAATCTGATTGGCTACCGTACTAGCTATCTATCAGGTGATAGATAGTGTCTGCCAGATGTAAACAAGAAATGCAATATGGCTTCCACTTCCCGCTTTTCCGACGTTTCGGAAGAGGAATTAAACGCTCTTATCTAAAAAGCAATCCCAAAAAAAACTAAAATAGCAAGAAAATACGGTATAAAAAATTTAAAAAGGTAAGAAAAAATGAATTTCTAGTTAAAGTTTTGTTTTTAAAAATCTTAATAATACTACTTGAGAATGATGCCGGAGAACATCGAAACGTCGTCAACTAAACTTGTCATCGTGTCTTTTATTATTAAAAATGAATTTGAAGTATAAATGTGACAGTTTCACTCGAGGAATAGTCGCTGCTGTATCATCAGCATTGGTTGTTTGAATAAATTCAATAATTGTTTATCAAAAAAGTGTATTGTTCTTTTGTTTTTTCTTCAGAGATTTCTACTAAAACAATTAAAATACTCGGTCTCAATTGCAAGAAATTGCGAGCTGAAAGAAGATGTAAAACACTGACATATTCATAAACTAGTAAAACTTCTTGTGACGGCTTAAACAAAACATCAAAGAAAAGAATTAATTTCAAGGTGAAACCTCCAAAAATGTATATTTATATATAGTCAGATGTCACTTGCGTTATTTAAGATCTCATGTATAAAGTTGTAGTGATCCTTACAGCAAAAAATGTGATGGAACTCTCCGGCAACTAAACTATTTCCAAGGCTAATTTCATCACATTTACAGTGCTTTCACACGTCAGCGAGACAGGAGTTCCTCGATTAAGTAAACATCGCCATCTTGTAAAAAAAAAGTCAGGAGTCTGCATATTTTTGCTTCCAAATGTTCGCCGCCATAAAACAAACCAATTTCAATGATTGCAAATTTGGTATTCAGTAAATCTGGGAAAGGCTTGAATTCCATGTTAAGACATCAAACAAACAAAAAAAAGAACAAAAACGTCGCAAAGTGTTGGACAAGAAACCCACACTTCAAACTTGTTTGAAAGAAGAAAACATTTCCGGACGCGCCTCAAAAAGCCCGCCAAATCACTTGAGTGTATACTCTGATAAATGACAACTTCCGCTGGAGTAAAAGCTTTATAAAAGTCTTTTGATTCATATATTTCTTTGGTTTGAATTTATTGAGGACTCGGCAATTTTCAAGCCATGGGTTAACCAAATTAATGCACGGTCGTGGCGGTTATTGACAGATAAACTGAAATCACGTGATTGATTTTGACCAATCATGCATGCGCGCGAATTTTTTTTCTAGTGAACGAAGGTTGCATATTAATTAGGCTTTAGATGCCTGATTCCGGTCCTGGTTGAGTTTGTTTTTAACTAATAATTGGTGGTATAATTTGGTAAGAGAATAGCATACCTTACTATATTCATGGATATCTTAAAAAACAACTGACCCACGCATCAAAACTTTAACTATGATGAGTATAAGAAGCTACTGACCTCTTCCCCTGCACACGAAAGAGTGGAACACTGCAAAGAAAAAAAAAGACAAAAAGGCCTTACTACCGCCAGGCTAGTGCATGGGTAAATCTATTCTTCTCAACTTGTTGGAAAAAGAACTCGTAAACCTTGGATTTAAATAATTTGTTCGAGCTATTTTGCTGCTTTGCTGATGAATAACTAACAAATTCACATCATCCAAGCTAAGTGAAAATTATTTTCGGTTTCTCTAACGTTAAGCAGATGATTTTCTTTAACTCGCCTGGACGGGATACTCGTTGCCTTATATAAACAGTAGAAGCTATCGTTAAGTGCCAAAGAGCGAGACAAAACTTAAATTTAATATTTTAACAAAAATGTGAATACGACTTTCAAACACTTCATTTTCTCATTGGAAGTTTGACGAATCCTCTCTCTAGTGCTTTACCAATTTTTAGATGACTTGTTAGCCAAAACATCCGTAATACGCTGATATAATTAAAGTTACACCAACGCCGGCCGATTAAACGACTCTTACTATGTAGTTGAAATTAACTTGTGCCAAAGTTACGTTACCTTTGGTTTCTAACGCAAGCAACAATGATACTGACTATCCCAGCCAGTCCAATGAAGACTGAAAGGAACATCACTGCCCCAACAATGGCGCTAAACTCCTCTCTACCACTTATACGTGATGTCGTTTGTCTTGAAACAACGATATTCCACTTGTCATACTCTTTATCTACGATTTCATGTTTGCTCTGGAGTAATCTGTTGGAAGGTTACTACGGTTATCAAATACACATTACAAAAAGTTAACATAATGTTACTGATTTTAGAATAAGAGTAATAAGGGACAGTTATTAAGACCAAATAAAAATCTTTGGACAAACATAATATCACGATCAGTCAATATCACAATCATCACCAACACTGTGGTCGTGAGGTTTGGTAATACATTTAAACTCGAACCTATATAAAACAAATGAAGAATGATCTCTTGATCCTCCAAAACAAGGTTAGGGTAAGGGTGTGTTTACATGAAAGTGTTTCAGAACGAACTCGTACTCGAATGAAGCCCAACTAAGTAGAAAGCCCACAAAATGAAAGCAGAAAACCAAAGAAAAACAAGACTACGCATGCGCTGACCGGGAAGTGAGCCGGTCTCGTTCTTGAATGAGCTTCGATCTTCATTTATATGATTCCGGAATAGGATCTCGCACTGGATTGAAAGTTTCGATCCGGAACGAGAACCCGGTGCAAACTCGATCCGGAATGGCTTCACATTCGTTCCGGATACATGTAAACACTGTGCTCTTAAATGCAGAGCTACAAGAAGGGGAATGAAGAAACCGCAGCAAGCTCATTCCGGATCGAAACTCGATCCGGTATCACGTAAACACACCCTAAGAAGAAACCACTAGTTGTCGTAAAATATGCATTTAAATAACAAAACACAAACAACATTAATTTTAGGATTTGAAGAGTACAAGCGTTACTTAGTCAGGTACTGGTTTACTTGAGGACGTTTTAACGAGCCAGATGTACGTATGATGCATACCATCAGAAATAAAAACAAAAATTACAAAATTGAAGTGCTTCGTACATTTAAGTCCGTAGATAATAGAAGAAAAGAAAATCTACACTTTGAAGAAAGATGCAGGGTTAAAGAAACCAGCTTGGTTAAAAAAACTGAAAGAATTAAAGCCACAACGTCCCAGGTTCGGGTTGTAAGATAGATGTAACTTATACAGTGGCGGCGGCACAGGGGGGGGGGCAGGCGCTCCGTCAAAAAATATGTTGGGGGGCGTCGCCTCCCCCCCCAAAAAAAAATTAAGTTGAAACCCTTATGTATTTTTAAACTAAAATCCACCTCAAATGTCGACAGAAATCCACAGCGTGCAGCCCCCAAAATGCAGGAAATAGCGTTTCAGAGGGTCTAGATTTCAAAATTTTTCCCGGACCCCCCTAGGGTGTTCGCGCCTTCGGTGTTCCATTTGGTAAGTATTACATATGAAAAATCTCGCCCCCCCCCCCACACCAAATTTTCTGCCGCCGCCTCTGCTATACTTTTGCTTACTAAGTATTCTGTTGGTCCGAAGTAGGATATACCATAATAGTATCTCATGATAAACGCGGGGTACAATAAGCCACTAAGCTCAATAAAAGTATTGGCTATAAGCAGCTCTGAAGGAGTAACTATGAAACAAAAATTGGTTCTCCAAGGTTTTGCTGTAAGCAAAGCTTGAAGGTGGATAGCCTGCTTAGCCTAGCTGAAAAGGGTTCGATTCCCGGCCGGACCAACACTTAGGGTCTTAAAATAATTGAGGAGAAGGTGCTGCCTTTGCTCTAACATCTGCAAATGGTTAGACCTTCACGTCTTCTC
>JAOBBB020298196.1:0-10743 GCA_025331005.2 Zoanthus gigantus | reverse complement strand
TTAAAGCACTGATGAAGGCAGAAGACGCTGCCGAAACATGTTTGTAAAACTAAAAGTTGTTGTGTATGTTTTAAAAATACAAGTATAGTTGTATCTTAATTTATTAAAGCACTGATGAAGGCAGAAGACGCTGCCGAAACATGTTTGCAAAACTAAAAGTTGTTGTATATGTTTTAAAAATATTATTTTTATCTTGTAGCCAGGATAATATCTTATCATGGCATAAATGATATTGCTCTCAGGTGTTCCACTTTTTATCTAATTGTTTTGTTAGCTTAAAACATAGATAACTTTATGCCAAGATATGTGAGCACTATCTATTTAAAGGTTATAATTCATGTGTATAATAGGAAGTAAATCCATATACAGTAGTTATTTACCATCATTGTTAGCTGTTTTTTATTATTATTATTATTATAATTTTAAAAATATATTATTATTATTATTATTATCATTATTATTATTATTATTATTATTGTAAATTTTCAGGCTGTCAAAATGTCCTTAAAAGCAGATGCTGATTTGGATAGTTTGTTGGTAGAGAACAACCTCAGTCTAAATGAGATGGACTTTAAACAATGGAAGTCATTCATCATTCAGCATGCCAAAGGTCTGATTAGCTGTTAATATGCCAGTCTTTTCAATTAATTTTTTGATTTTATTTCTTTACAATATCTTCTTCCTTTTCACTATGGTCTAAAATTTATCCTTTTTTAAGAACTGTTTCTGTAGAAACATCAATGCAGCATTCCATTTTTGACAGTATGTATCTGACGGTTTGTTTTTTAAGTTACTCTAGTAACATATTAATGAATCAGTTGCCACTGAATCTTTTTCCATCTGCTTCAGTTTCACATTAATGCCACTTATCACTGTTGCTTTGAAAAACTTTTTTGCTTACTCGGTTTAGAGTTGGAAGCTTCAAGACAGGAAACTGGATCCTCTGAGATTATCCGCCGACGCGATCAGATTGAAATGCAGTACTTCAGTATAATGCATACCTCGTCTTCGTTAAAGAAACTTGCTGGTTAGTTATTAGAAAACATTTTGCACATGACTAAATGTAATGATATATCAAAACCTGTTAAAATGTTTGCGTTTAAAGTTTTTATTTTTCTAAAACTGAGGTTAAAATCTAAACCATTTCCAACGTGTGTTTTTTTTTTATTTTCAGGGTTTACAATAAATTCTAGTTTCAAATTGTTGCTTTTTGGTAGAGTTATCTGATCATAATTACACCATTAATGACTAATTTTAAAAAAACTATACTTAATTTAATAGACTCGTCAAAGTACAGGTCACGTTTACGCAAAAAGATAAGTTTGCAGAAGAGCAAACTACATGGAATTGCTGAGTACAATGAGAAGGCTGTGAACTGTGGTTATCCGTCAGTTTGTGCAGATGAGATCCAACAGGGACAATTTCCTTGGGATTCAGAAGTGACAGGTAGCCATCAATTCAAAGAAGATCAAGGAATTATGTACTTTAATGCCCGTTTAAACGGATCAAACATGTTGGTCAAACATCATCAAACATCGTTGGACCCAACATGTTTGACCCGTTTGAACAGCATGGTCAAACATGCTGGATTGTGTTGGACGATGTTGGATGAAGTTTGACTTTATTCAAACTTTTCATGGGCGAGATCCAACATTGTTGGATAGTGTTGGATTCGTTTGAACACTCAAGCATCCAACACTGATCAAACACCGTCCAACACCACCCAACAATTTTAGTTGATGTTTAACCAACATGCTTGATTCGTTGAAACGGGCCTTTTGTCTTTATTAGTTTAATATTAGTGATCTGTATCTCTTAACCTCTCTGCTATTCGAAACGTAATATCATTTATATATTACTAAAATAGATAACTAATGTCAGGTCTTACTGTCATAAAAACTTGGAACTAAACCATTAAAGAAAACTCATGTTTTTGTAGCATCCAAAGAACGTTTTATTTATGTGGTCAAGAAACTGAAGTTGATGTATACTAGTAGCGTAGATGTTTTTTCTAATATGCTTAATATAGCATCTACGTGTAACAATTAAAATTTTTCTTTTCTTAATCATACAATTTGATTTCAGGAAGTCCAGTACGGATAAAGCCTTTTATCGTGGAAGCTTATGAAATAGCCTCGAGGTGGAAAGAAGAACTACAACTCCTCAAAAAAGAGATGACGAACTTTATCGACTTCTATGTCAATTTGCTTCACAACACAAATGACCGGATAAAAGAAATCAAGACTTTGATCGAAGGTCCTTATAGATAACTCTTTCAATGTTAGTTGTTCATTATTATTAAAAACATATTTTTTTGATGTATAACAATTGTTCTTATTTATAGCTAAATTACCCAATATTATACTGATTACCTTTTCTAACCGATTCCTACTTTATACCAACAGTGTTCAGATATGACAGGTTGAGATCATTCTTACTTACCTGCAGTTACCTAATGTTTATTCTTTTCAGTTGATGTCCAAGAACCGATTGTGGAGCAAAATCAGAACCTCGATGCAAGTGATGAAATTGAAAGGGTAATTTTGTTCAATTGTTTTGTTGAAACGAATTAAACAAACGAAATAATTTATATGACTTATTTATGTTGGTTCACAAGGAAACAACCATTTTATATTTGCAATATTAAACTCGGTTTTATGTTCAACATTCTACTTCTGCTGTATAGTAGTTTTTAAAGTTAAACTTTATTGTTCAAGTCTTTTTGTTTCTGCTATCCATTTATGTCTTCATCCTCAAATCCCCTTGTTAACGCTAACGACTTACCTTTTCAATAAAAAAAACTAAACTATGTTTACCTTACAGGTAAAACGTTATGCTACCCCTTCAACTTCTTTGGAAGTGCTGAACGGCAAGTTGGCTTGTTTGTACAAGGGATTGGCATTTTGTGAGACACGGATACGTACTGCAGTTTCCCAGTTTCGAAAATCAACACATTGTCAATCATTAGGGGCCAGTCAACTTGAGAACGATCTTGATAATATCTTGGACGAGGGGAGTGACGCGGGCAGCGATTGTTCGGATACCAGCGACGACACTGTGGATACTGACTTTGATTCCGATGTCGATCCCGTCTGTAACGTAGTTTCTTTAGGTAGCATGGTCAAGTGGGAGTTTACGGAGAGTCAGGCAATTCTTGATGGTCGTAACGGGAGCAATGCATGCAGTGTAATAGCATTAATTATGGCCAAAAATATAAATGAAGCTGAACTAACTACAAATAACATATCACAGCTCACAAGAACATTGAAAATATTGCTGTACAAATCTATACGTATTGGAAACATGCTGTATGATCGTTCGCGAGGTAGTCTACCTCACAGATTTTTAAGTGCTGCTGAAGCCGCTATTGTGTCAGAACCAGTTCTAGAGCTTTCCTTGTCTTCCCCTCTCCCAGTCCGTGTAACAGATCCTCACCCACCTTCAACTTTAAAATATCATCTGTCAAAAATGTATGAAGGCACTAGTGTTCAATGCGTAGTTCTTTTCGCTGCTCTCAATTTTGATTTTATAATTCTGGTTGACACTCACTGCCACAATGGCAGTGGTACTGTTATACTGCTCGGAAAACGAACGGATTTAAATAATTTTATAAGTGAATGTCAAAATGTGTTGAGCCTTTAAAGAGCAAAAATAGAAAAGAAAAAGGCGTAACAAACGATTACAAGAGGTTGAGCGACCAAATGACTCAAGCAAACGGGACACAACAATGGAGCTTCCTCGTGTAACAACAAAAAAGAAAAGGAGTTTGGACAACTCAGAAAAACATTTGACGTGGGGGAAAAAGATGGTGTCCATGTCAGCTAAGAGGCAGAAAAGAGAAGAGCGAAACAAAAAGGAAGGTTTTCAAGAGTTATCCAAAACAAAAGTACCAGAAAGTTCGGTCAAAAAGGACCTCAAGCGTTCGTCATTAAAGGAACTAGCCTCTGACAATCTCACTCGGGTAATGGGAGCTCGTCCTATCGGCAGTGGCACTTTTGGAAACTGCTACCAGGGAATATATCGTGGTATTGCTGTTGTAATTAAAGAATATAAAGAAATAAGAAATGCGCGTGACCGCAACCATGGTTTGTCTCTCTTACAAAGGGAGGCCAAACACGAAGCGCATGTTCTTCAGCAGCTTGGAGATCATCCTGGCATTCCACTTCTGTTTGGTGTGTGTTTGAAAGAAAAGCCAGTTAGTATCGTGCTCAAGTTCCATGGAGACGGCGGCGAAAGCCTTACGATTTTCAAAGCGGCAAAGAACAAGCAAATCGAAGATCAGAAAACATGGAACAGCATACTTTTTAAAACAACGGAAGCTTTGGAGCATATACACAAGTGTGGCTTTGCACACAACGACCTCAAAGCTAACAATGTTGTTTTAGAAAATCGTGAAGATGGTCGGCCTCATCCCGTAATCATTGATTTTGGAAAAAGCATTGATTTTCAAACGCAAAAGCTCCCGTTCCGAAATCAACTGATTTGAAAAAACACTTCAATTACCTGGCACCAGAACTTCTTGACGGAACGGGAAAACCGTCTATTGAAAGTGATATTTATTCACTGGCATTTTTGATCCAAACTGTTTATAAACTTTTAAAATTTAAGAACATTGCTATTTTGAAGAACGGCTTGTCTCGGCTAGCTGCGACTAGGCCGTCGATTTGTGAAATTAAGGCAGCTTTACAAGCCGCACTTTAGATTACTTTGATTTAAATTATTACATTATTATACTTTTGTATAAACCCTGCACTAGAGGCAGTCAATTTGACGGATTTCAGTTTTAGAAAAATTATTTTGTTTATTGCGGTAATATTTAATAAAACAAACTTGAATGGAACTATAAATTAGTTTATGTAAATTTTTCCGATAAAATTAGGTTTTTATTTCGAGTTTTTTCTCATTTGAAATATTTCATAAGTAGCATAAATAAAAATAAAAAGGGATTGTCAAGTTTTTAAAATATCGGAGATCAATGAACCTTTAAACAAACGACAAAATTTTGACCAAATCTATAAAGGACCTATAAAATGTTGGCCGCCTTTTTCACAACCATAATAACAGTTTTGTTACGAAATGCAATTTTCGAAAACGGAAAAAAATGTTTTGAATAAAGGCATTTAACGGTTGTATCCAACTTTTTTTTTTTTAATGTAAACTCTACAAGGCTGTAAGATCTCCAATTACTTTTTTGTGTGCGGTTTCCTCACTACCTACGGTGATCATCAGAACCGAGCTGTCAAATATAACATCTGCGCTAATTTGAATGCACATTGAATGTGCATTCAAATTAAAATTTTTCTGACTCAAAGCTTGTCCTGTATAACTATGGGATGCCTACAAGCCAGAGTAATGAGCTAAACATTTACAGATTATGATCGCATACAGTTTGAACATAATATTCTTATATTACAAACATTAAATGTGTAAAAGTTTAACTTAACTCACTCGATATTCAAGCATCTCTCTTTGAATAGTTGAATTAGTTTTCCCCTTGTCCTTAATGGCTGGAAATCTAGATTTTTTAGCAAAAGTCACCCCACAAAATTCATTCTTGCAACGCTTCACAGCCACTGGACTTAACTTTCCACAAGCATCACAAACCTACAATACAGTTATAATGTGTGGTTTTAGAAGCTAATTTAATATTAGATATTTAGACAGTAACAGGTAAAATGTTGCTGAAAATAAATAGCAAATAGATCATCAGCAATTCTACAATTGGTTTTGGCTCAATAAAATCCTGTACCAATAGGTGGAGCAATGCATCTGCTACAAGTGCATGAGGACAGTTCCTGAACAGTGTTTAAAGTAAAGTAAGGAACACATGTTGTTAAAACTGTTTAAACCAAGAAATTCATATCACATGCCACATAACAAAAAGCTAAAAGCTTGCATGTGAAAAATGAACTTAAAATTTAAAAAAATAGAATGCATGTCACTTAACACAAAATAATATTTATCTTTTACTTTTATACTAAATTGGTTATTATAAATAATTATTAACTTCTAGGTCCCTGCAGTTACAAAAAATGGAAGTGCTTGAAATAAATTATTCCTTTGTAATTTTATTTCATCAGTCTGATGTAAGAAAAAATTATGGTGTTTAATTAAACTCTCTTTACCAGTTGCCACCATGGCATGTTGGTTGCTACGAAAAATATTCATCTGCAATTAAATCTTAGTTCTGGTTAGGAAGACATGTGTACACACAAAACAAAATGGTCAAAAACTAACCTAATGTAATATTCTTTCTTTAACAAAAAGTTTACTTTAATACTTTACTAATAACAGACAACTTTGGAATTTGGATGCAAAGACAATGAAAGTAAATTTATAATTTCATTGTTAATATTTGCAAATCAACTTGTCTAAATAAATGAATATATTTTCTTGAAAGAAATTCATCTAATATACAGGTACAGTAAATAGAAATAATTGGAAGTTAAACTTTTGAAACACTGTATATCTTTTTTAAAATCCTACAAAGGCTCTAGTTAGAGCCAAAAGCTTAAGTAGGGTTTTAAATTAGATATATGGTGGCTCGAAAATTTAATTTCTAATTATTACTAACTTGAATATAAGTTTTTTATTCAATATTACAAAATAATCTAAAAAAATAGAAATGTAAAGGGTTTTAAAAAGCACTCTATAATTTGAAAAAATTAATATTAAATAGAAAGGAGAAACAAACTGACCTTTAACTTTTGCTTCGAGGCCATGATACAAGGAGAATAAAGATCAAGTGTGATCTATAGAGCATGAAATGTAGTAATCAACAGCTTACTTATTTAAGAAATTATACTTTATGTGATAAATTTAAAAATAATTTAAATCAAAATAATAAAAAAAAGCAATTATACGAAATTCCACACTCTCTTTCAAGACACCTTTTTTGTCATCTGACTCACATTAATAACCAAGCTTTCAAGCACACCCCCTCCCTAAATTAATTCATGCGAGCGAAGCAAGTAACCTGTTCGGAACAGTGTAACCTTGGGATGTCGCTAGCAACAAACATGTGATACATACGATCACCCGTTCAGGTCCATACTGTATCAAGAGTTGATTCAAGGATGTTACTAGAATTTTGGCACACACGATATATACGATCAGCGGTTCAAATCCAAATACATTAAATACCAAAAATATTACACTGTTGTCACTGTAACAAAATAGTTTACTCACTTTCTATTAGAAATAACTAGTTAGTAGTTATCTATAATTACTGCTTTGATAATATACAAATGTATACAAAAAAAGTGAAATATTATACCAGATAGTTTTAATTTTTTCATTTTTATAAATTATATTATATTAAATTATAATATATTATATTATATTACATTATATATTACATTTTATTACATTTTATTATATAGACACGAGTGTTTTACTGGAAAATATATCACTCATAAAATTCATAAAAACTACATCCGGGACCCGAGTGGTTTATTTTCCATAATCTCACACGTGAGTTTATCAATGACATAATTGCAGTAATTTCCCTCCCAAAATTGTACATTTTTCAAAGCTTTGAACACTTAATTTGAACACTCGTGTCTATAAAATAAAAAGAACATTACACAGTGACTTGAGGATATGAATTTAATTTTCTTATGGCAAAAACAACATTTTACTCACTCGCTGTGCTCGTTTGTAAAATATTGTGACACTCAAAAATAAAATTCATATCTTCGCACCACCTATAATATCCTCTATATAGTATATATTACATAATTATATATTATATATGCAAGTGAAAAAGAACGGTGCTCAAGATCAAGAGTGTTGGTTTGAAGAAGGAGTAGGCAATTAATCAAGCGAGATGGAGAGTGGAAGTAGGAGAGATTGCTACCAGAGTGGGGTAAATCCAGCTACCCTTGTTTACGGATATAAACCCGGATCAAAATTGGAATTGATTGACTGATTGATTGATATTTTAATATTAATATGACATCAATTTTTCTGACTAAAACTAAATGAAATCATGATTCAAAAAATGCCCCAAGTTTAAGGATAAGTACCCATTAGTAAACAAGTAGAGAGATTTTTTAATTAAATTATTGTAATTTAATTTGCAAAACCTCTTGAGCTGCAAAATTTTCTTGAGCTCATATACCAATTCGTTTGCTCTCTACTCGTCCAGAAAAATGTGGTGTATTTTTACTAAATTCAAAATCGCTATTCAAAAATTAGCTACAAATTATAATAAAAGTAAAACTAGAATAATAAAACAGGGAATATTTTAACTGCAAGCGAACTGTACATGTGTAGCACAAAAAGCAGGCACGCAGAGTACTGCGTCCAGCATTTCTTAAAGACGGCAAAAACAAACAAGAACATTTTCAGTAGCTTTGTCGAAAAATTAATAATATAAAATATTCTTACGTTTTAAAAAGTTTTATTGTGTTTTTCAATTACAGTAATACTTTAAAAAACAATTGGAATTTTAAATGCTACATTTGCAATTCAATTGACTTCATGCTTCGCGGATCATTGATATTGCTCTTTCCCGCCTCGACAGTGAAGCTTCATGCACAATTACTACGCCTTCATGACCGCAATTATATTATATGTATTCTCATAGGTACCCTAACTACCAATACTACAGCTTTGAATCTCTTATATACTTACAAGTTTGCAATAAATAAAGTTCCGTGTGCCGTGCAAGGTATCGAGCGCTGCAAAAAAAAAAGTTATACTTGGCTTTCCATATTTGGAGTTAGGTAAATTCTTATTGTTATCCATGTTTGGGGCACGTATCATTGGGTTTATAATAATTGTTAATTTAAAGGCGATTACAATTTTACGATAGTTATAAATCTTGACGAGAGATCGTGTTGGGGCATCAGCCTTTGCTGGCTTCCTATTGGCTGGAGCCCTTTTGGGCACTACCCGGCTAGTACCCAAGTCGTATAAATAGCTCAAAATCGCTTTTATCGGCCTTCTCTATTTTGCTGAGATACTAAAAAAATGGCGATGAGTATAAACGAAATTCATTGCGGACAACCTGTCTTTCGAAAGGATTGTTCTGCTTTTGATATTGGTGTTGTGTTTAACGATATTAGTTTTTTTTTCAGCTCAAAGAAAACAAGAATTCATCGAGAATGTGTGGAGTCCAGTCGGCGATCCCCGATTTCAATTCCCCAAATCAAAGGAAGGTTTCAGAAAATGTCGAAAATTTAATCCAGCTTGGCTACAGCAATTTTCATAGCTAGTTTATTCTAAATACCTTGATGGAGCATTTTGTTTGCCATGTGTTGTCTTTGGAAGGGAATGTGGTCAAATCACGACAACACTGGACAAGTTAGTTAAGTCACCGTTAACATTCTGGACGACGGCTACGAGTCGCTTTGTGAAGCATTCAAACAGAAAATGTTATACGCATAATTCATCAGTTATTGGCACAATTTCTTGAGAACGATGAGAAACAAAATTGTTCCAGTTGATCAGCAGCTGAATACTGTGCTGCGACAGGAAATTGCAAAAAACCGAGAAATCATGTCATCTTTGTTGAAAACTATAATATTCTGTGGTCGCAACAATATTGCTTTGAGAGGCCTTAGAGACAACAACCCAACTAATGAAAATCTACCAGGTAATTTCCAGGCATTACTAGCTTTTCGAGTTGAGAGTGGCGATCAGAATTTACAAGAACATCTCCAAACTGCACCTAGAAATGCGGCTTACATTTCTAAAACTATACAAAACGAAATGATAACAACAGTTGGGAAGTACATTATTAACAATTTGTCGCATGAAATGAAGGAATGCAAGTATTTTTCAATTTTGGCGGACGAAGCGGCAGATGTATCGAATAAAGAACATCTTTCAGTAGTAATCAGATTTGTGGATTCTACCAAAACAATCAGAGAAGAGTTCATTGGCTTTTACATGTGTGAGAAAGGAACAGCTGGAGCAGCAATCAAAGAACACATATTAAGTGCTGTCACAGATTTGGGCTTACCTATGGCTGACTGTCGTAGGCAATGTTATGACGGTGCAGGAAATATGGCTGGGCGACTAAATGGGGCTTCTTCCCTGATCACAGCAGAACACGAGAAAGCAATTTATGTACATTGTATGAATCATCGCCTAAATCTTTGTGTTGCTGATACTTGTTCTTTGCCAATTGTGAGGAATATGATGCTAGATGTGAGAGCTCTTTCCACCTTTTTTGACAATTCACCTAAACGAGAGCAATGTTTACTAGCCAAAATTAAGGAACTTCTGCCTAATAATAACCACCGTGCTTTAATTGATGTGTGCAGGACAAGATGGATCTCAAGAATTGATGGTATGGACAGAATTGTGGAACTTCTATTACCAGTTGTTTTTTACTGGAAGACATTCCAGGCAGGTAAATGAGAATACATTAATTGGAAAGTGGAATGCCAGCAGCAGTAAAGATGCATTAGTTTGTTAAAGTCTGTCACTTTCCCTTTCATCATTTCACTTGTTGTCAGACACATTTTCGATTTAACTAAGCCACTCACAGTAAAACTACAAAGGAAAGAAATAGATATATTGAGAGCAAAGGACGAAATTGCAAGTTTGAAGTCAGCTCTGACAGAAATGCAAAATAACATCGATGCAAGGCACCATCAACTCTATGTAGAAGCTGTTAATCTGGCAAGAAGTGTTTCGGTTGAACCATGTAAGCCTAGGGTTGTTGGCAGGCAAGTTTACAGGGCTAATGCACCAGCTAGAACTCCAGAAGAATATTACAAGATCAATCTC
>JAOBBB020298019.1:0-10744 GCA_025331005.2 Zoanthus gigantus | reverse complement strand
TAATGAGACACAAATAGCCGGTTCCATCTCCGCTTCACTTGTAAGGTGAAAAATGCCAAATAGATGTAATAGAAATCCCTCCTCCGAAAATAAGCACCGCGATGTTTAGCAACAAGCCGGCTTTTGTATCGTATATAAGCTCCCAAAAGTGTCCCGCGTATACACAGCTTTACGTTATGTATTGAGCATTTCAACAGACCGGTCGAAATCGCTTCCATCTACAACTAAGATATATATTCATCTCCATATTTTCTTGGTTCTTGAACTGTTGTTGCAATAAATCTTCGTATTTTTTTCTGGCCATTTTTTGCCAAGACTGAAGTCACACAAGTATTTAGTTACGACAACCTGTAGCCTAATCGACAAAGCAGCCCTTTTGATAATTTTTTATGATTTCTTGTACGTCTTTTAGGATATCTTAAAGGATGCACAATCACGGCTAGAAAGTCTCAACATGGAAGTGTTTGACGCAGAATTCGCCAAGGGTAAAACAAAAGCGGTGCTTGATGCCGCCGCAAAAGCGTTATCTCTAATCGACCGCGACTCGGCATTAGGTATCAAAGCCTCCAAAGCCCTCAGACAGTTTGGAATTTCAAACGTGGTTAACATTAGCAGGTAATTGAGTCCCGCTGTGTCTCAATCCTAGAGTTTATTGTCAACAGACGAACAAATGTTTTTTTGGCGATTTGTTTTCTTTAAAGTGCCTATCTCATCAAAATGGGTTTTTAATGATTCGGGTAGAGTAAAAAAGTTGTTTAAGAAGTTCTATATTAGATTTTGCATTAAGCTTTTAGTTTTGGAGATATAAGCGCTGAAATAGACTATTTTCGAAAAAAGTCGCACCTATGGGGGAAGTGGAAACTAAGAACATACTAATACAGAGATTGGACTAACATCGCAAAAGAAAACATTGTTTTTCAGTGAAAAACTAAATTTCTCGTTCAAATTAAACGTCAAGCGACCCTTCTGTTGGGATTGTTGGCGTCCATTTGGCTCTCTTTGTATTCACAATCTTTATCGAAACTCTTTCTCTTTTAATCGCTACAGCCGTGATATCACCTCATAAAGGTATCTGGTACAAAAGCATACCTTTACTGGCATCAGTGGTGTTTGAAAAACCTTAAACTACACACGTAGTAAGCATAACTTCAAAAAGAAACTCAGAATCCTATATCTTTGTAGTATTTTATGGTGATGTCTTAGTTTCCATGCTCTTTGATAGGAATCAAGGCGCTCGACGTTTTTTCAAAAAGCGCAAAATTTGGATGTTTGAGCTGTTATAACTCCAAAACTAAACGTTTATAGCAAAATCGAATAAAGAACTTCTTAAACAACTTTTTTAGCTCTATCATAATCCGTGAAAACCCATTTTGATGATAAAGGCACTTTAAGTGATTATATGGATATATAGTGTAAATGACAAATATAAACAACAATTTTTAGTGAGCCCATTTCGTAATCTTATTTATATAGCAGCTTTGAAGAATAAATAAACTAGATTTTGCAGAAAGGAACTGCTCCGCAGGATTTTGCTGATTTAACAAGACTAGTTTTACTGATTTTAACCTTAAAGCTAAATATGAATGAATCTAAACTAAACAAAATTTCATGATTAAAAAATCTTTGAATGTTTCATATTTGACAGCGTGTGTTTTGCAACCCCAGTGCAAACTCTTGCCACAGGCTGTGTTGACATGCAAATAAATGCAACCATGATTGGAGTCAACAGATCTCTTGGATACAGTGGATGTCTTAACAAGGAACTAGTACCTAAGATGGCTCATTTTGTCGCCAACATTATGTTTCCCAACATCGATCAATCAAAACACAGCCGCAGTGTCCTCAGCGAGGAGAAGCCACAGCAAAACAACGCTAACGTCTCAAGATCGGCACCCAGCTATGTGAAACACGTGACGAGACGTGAGAGGCGGGAATCCAGTGAAGCGCAGCAGATCGAGCCCTTCTGGGATATGCTTCCAAACTATGACCCCCTGAGGTCTACCACAAAAAAGAATTCACATAACAGCAGGGTGCCTTTAAAAAAGACTTGGAAGATTCCAGGTTTGTTCATAAATAAAATTTGTAAGGAAAAATGGAAAAGAAATTAATCAAAATCTTGACAACAATAGAGTTATTTGGGGTATTTTGGTAACTCTTGTTAAGGGTAAACGCCTGGTAGAAAAGTCAGATTCTTCCACTGTTGGCTGTGATAAGATGTACGTAGAATTTAGCTCGAAAAAGACTGGAAAGAGACAAAGAACTGTTGGTCTCGCTTTTGTATACGTAAACAAAAATTTCAGTTCACTTAAATTATGAACTTGAAATTTTTGTTAAAAGTAACAATTGTATTTTGAGACACAACAACGTATACAGTATTACTGGTATAGAGGATGTATGGCAGTGTAATTCACTTTTAATCGGTATGAAAGTATTCTTTATAGCGTTTTTTACGCAGTCATTTTGGCGCGAAACGAGGTTGCGCGCGCATCTTTGGCGGGAAAATAGACTTCAAGTGGGACACCAGTCGGTGAATACTGGCCTTTAAATACTGAGTAATACAGAACGGCTTTTCATGTCTGCGGTTGCTTTCAACATTGTTAAGTTAAACCCATTACTTACAATAATTGTTAACGTATAATTTTAAAACTTGTAATATTTTTTTCATAAAATGTGTATCTTGTACGTACGATGCATTCCGTCAGCCAATGACCTTCACTATACATTATCTGCTTTCTCTAAACCTTTTTGAATGCTTTTTTCTTTGCAGCTTCAAGAGAAGGGAAATGTCGTATTTATAACCAACTTCTGGACATCTGCAAAGACATGGTCAAAACTGTGAAAAAAATGTTTGGAAGTTACATGTATGAGAAATTTATGTATAAAAAGCAAAAGGCGAAATTTGAGAGAAATTTGAAACAAGTTGCCGCGAAGCTGGAGAAAGCAGGTATTAGAATTTAAAGCGAAATTGATCATACAGCGAAAGCTTATCATAAGCACGGAACTGTTTAAACTAATTAAATCATTACGTTTTGAGGATGATATGTCCTTTATATCTGGCTGCTATATCGTGATAATGGAATTATAAGGTCGAAAAAGCAGTAAAATACTTGCAGTTCTTTAAAAAACGATACTTTTTCATTTGTAAGACATGTTTCGATGTGTCTCACATCAGTTAAAAGGTAGCAAGATAAACCGTTGCATTTCTAACAACCCCTAGGGCGGGCTTGGTTGGCGCAGTTAGTAAAGGCGCTGCCATCTAGCCCAAGGTGCCAGGTTCCATCCTCGGCTTTGCCTATATTCAAATATTTGTGCAACCTTCTTTTCCGCCTAACCTAACTCAGCTTTCCATCCTTCCGGTGTAAGTAAATGAGTACCAGTGTCTGCTGGGAGCTAACCTGCAATGAATTAGTGTCCCATCCAGGGGGAGTCAAAGACTCTCATCATTTTAACACTACAGAAACTCGAGA
Source organism: Zoanthus gigantus (assembly GCA_025331005.2). NCBI lineage: Eukaryota > Metazoa > Cnidaria > Anthozoa > Zoantharia > Zoanthidae > Zoanthus > Zoanthus gigantus. Next base: position 7,277 of record JAOBBB020298019.1, on the reverse strand, counting down.
TAATGTCGGGCTCCGTGGGCCATCAGGCTTGTAAAGGATTTAGCTTTTTTCTAACAACCTAGAATAGCATACATAAATAAGTAGTATACTAACATATGCCACGTGATGCGTGGCTAGAAAAGAAGCGCTTACAGTGTGTTAGGTGATGTGTTTAACTGGGCTTTTCCTAGTTAATGTGCATAGATTCCGTGAGGGTGTATCTATGAATATTTTCGAAACATTCTTTAGAGCAGGATCTGTGGCATAGTGGTGGGGGGAAAAGAAAAGGAAGAGACTGCGATGGTTCCTGTGTTACTGTTATTATTAATTAATATCGCATGTTTTTGCGTTACTGTTAGTAACAGTTTCATTGTTACTGCGTTACTGTTATTATTATATAATTAATATCGCATGTTTTTGCGTTACTGTTACTAACAGTTTCATTGTTACTGTGTTACTGTTGTTATTAATTAATATCGCATGTTTTTGCGTTACTGTTACTAACAGTTTCATTGTTACTGCGTGCGTTACAATTGCTATCAGTGTCACTGTTATCGTTGTTGTCACTATTAATGTTATTGCGTCACTGTCGCTGATTATGTTACTGCGCTCAACCAAATCAATCTATAAAGTTTTTAACTCCTTCATCTGTACTAGAGTTAAGAGAACAGTGAGTATTGTTTTTTCTGGTTTACAGCTAAGAGTGTCGCAGGAACTGAATCGCAAATGCAAAACATCGAGAGAGCACTGGATTACTTAAGTGAAGGTATAAGCAGTTAAAGTGTTTATGAAATAATTTTTTTTTTTGTAGAAATTGAAAGGTTATAACACCCTCTACGAAAGAAATAATTTAGTTGGTAAAATTATTTAAAAACAGTTTTTGCTGCTTAAATTAGCTAAAAAGGTGTCTCGGAAGACTGGTGACGATTTTGGCTCTGATGACGTAGCCAGTGGCTCAAACAAGACGCGATAGGGTCTATCTGATAGCGAAAACATTCTATCCTTTTTTCAAGTCTCTTTTGCTTTCAAGCTCTCGTTGCTTTCTTCTCCGCCGTGACATTTCAAACCTCAGAACCACTGGCTATGTCATATTCGTTAAAATCGGAACCGTTGGCCGAGCACAAAATGGAGACCCCTTTTAAAACTGGTATTTCGGTTATTAAGAACTTAAACTAACAACTGAGTCAAACTTGTTTTTTTCTTCCTTATGCTTTTTTAATCAAACTAGAACTTTTCTTGTAACAATCTTAAAATCGGTGACAATTTGCGACAATTTTCTGCCAAGTTTTAAAAATAGAAAGCTGCCAGCTTCCAATTTGTTAGCTCTACCTTTCAAAACAAAAATGGCAAAATTTTAATTTATTTGAGTTTAAACAAAAGGTTTTGAAAAAAATCGCTTTCCATAACCCATTTGTTGACAGAATAATGAGTTAAGAAAACAACTACTTTTCTTTTTTATTCTGGCCTTGAAATTCCTATAGCATAAATATTTGCAAAAGCAAACTATAAAAACATGTACAAATTCCAAAAATTTTGGTTAACTAAAGCTATGTGCATGTTGAAACAAGTCCATAAAACTGTTCGAAGTGATGGTGTTTTTCATCGCTATTTTCTGTTCCGCCTCACAGGTGTTCAAAAATGGGAAAAAAGATGCAATCAAAACATTTTGAAACAGAATGAGATCGGCGTTAGGGCCTGGATACGAACTATGGACGAACGCATCAAATCCCTTGGTGGGGAGGGTGTAGTCAGGTTTCAAAAGAATCTTTTCCGTGCCTTTGATGAGTTATTTGAGAGCGGTAATGTGCCGAGTAAACAGGCGACAAAGGCGGTGACGGTGCTGCAAAGAGTCAGACGTATTAGACAGGTGAGTGAAAACTCCTTTATCCAGGAAAACTTACAGCAATTGCATTCCATTGAAGACGTACCTTTCAAGAAAGAAAATGAGTGTTTATCAACTGGTTCAAAGGTTAGAATGAATAACACCAACCATTTCTACTCTTAAAGAGAAACAAAATGAATGGTCACTTCATAGGGTTTCATCAGCTGGTTCAAAAGTTAGAATGAACAATACCAGTTCTTTCTGCTGTTCAAGGCAAAAACAATGAATAGTCACTTTTAATCAACTAGCTCAAACAGACAAACTTTTTTCCGCTTATTTTGACTTATATTCTTAAATGCGGAACATTGCACTGTTCTAAACTCAAACCATTTTTACTTCAACAGGCCTTTGAGGATCTTTTTGAGAAAAAAATCACTTTGGTTAAGGCAAACAGAGTGGCAGTTCGAGTTTTGTACGACATTCAGGAGTTAAGAGATGAAGGCATCTACTGTAAACCTTAATCAGTTACAGTCCGAGTAAGAAGTAGACAAGCCAATGGCTACTTGCAAAAGACAAAAATCCATGTTTACATTTTCAGTTACCGAATAAGCAAACCAGATTCAATTTTTTCCACGGCTACAACACCTATATAGTTTTGAATTTCAAAAATACTTTCCAAAAGGAACTTCACATGAGCGGTATGCGACGATATGTTAAGTGCATTATGTAAAATTTGATGGAGATTTTACAAATAATTTACTGTATTTATTCGAATAAGCGCCTCCTCATTTGAACAAATGCCCTTCCCCCCTAACTACCATCAAAAGCCAAAAAAGGAACTAGCATCTCTTCGAATAAGGTCCCCATTCTCCTCATTGAAGTAGCGCCCCCATACTCATTGATAACCCCCATATTCCTAACTGAATAACTCCCTCCTACTGTTCAATGAATAACCCCCTATTCCCCATTGAATAATCCCCTACACCCCATTGAATAACCTCCCCCCCCCTATTCCCCATTGAAAGTAGAAAGAAGCAGTTGCTAAATACTTTATAAAAGTCCAAAAATTAAATTTGCACGCTAGGTGCTTAATCGAATAAATACGGTTAGGCTCATTAACGTTTTTGCTACCAAACAGTTTTGAGAGTTTGGGAACACCGTTACTTTCTTGAAAATTGTGTGAAAAAAAACATATATTTTGTGGACTTGACGAGTATTTTCGGTTTCCAAATCCGTATGATTTATGTTTGTTGTTTCGGCTACTTTAAATCATATGTATAATAAAGCAGGATGCGAGCAAAGATTCGCTGCAAGTCTCTGTTCATTAGCTAAACACATAAACCTATATTTTCATTAGTATCTAGTTTTACTAGATGCTGTTAGCTTAACCAGCCCTTTCATTTGAACTAGGGAGCATTTGGACAAAATTTGAATCGAAAAAAGCTAAAGAGTGTGAAAATGAAATGCCTCCTTAATTAATTAAGAAAACTTATTGAAACTGAGACACACTTTTTTCGCTATTAAGAAAACTTACAAATAACCCTCTAGAAGTGCGGTCAATCAGAGTAAAGGATTTGCAGTTGTCTAATCTTGATGATACTAAACAGGGCTACATATTTTGAGTTTTAAAACTGAGTAGACTTGAAGGAGTCGGTTATCAAGAAACCAGTTTTTCATTGCCACTAGAATGGTTGCAATCGCGCCATAACTGAAGAGCCGCGTCGTCGTATAGACCTTTCAATAGTTTCTATATTACTGTAATTTAAGCAACCTGTGAGTAAGTGTTGGCAGCTGTTTTGTAAGTATTATAAACAAGAGGTTTTTCAAGGAAATAAACTAGGAAAAACTTAATAAGAGCCCGTATGTGTGTCGTGTTCTCTTTTTAAGGAAAGTAAGCCGTAAGGCATGCACGGCATCCGGAGAAGATTGTAACATGTTTTGTCAGGTCTAAAAGGCTTAATTGATAAATAGTTAAGAACAAAAATTAAAATAAACATTCTCGACTTTAAGTCATCTTTAAGCCATCTTCAGAAGATGAGTAACTTTGTTAATTTTAAAAGCCAATCAAAACTTTCAGCTAGCTTTTCAAACTACACTTTGCGCGCGAACTCCTTCTATCTGATAAACAAATACCTACAAACTGAAAAGTTCTCATGAGCTCTTGCAATATTTTTATTATCCGTTAAGGTAGAAAAAGACTTTAATAGAATAGTTTTATTGTTAGAAATTGTTGGCCATGGAATCCTTTGTCTTATTTAAGCAGAAAGCTAAATCGTTAACTGACAATTTTGACAACAGCTAAAAGCCTAAAGATGCGCCTTTTACCATTTTGGTCAATGACAATGGTGACACTTTAAGACATGGCGGTTCAAATGCAATTTAGTTTTTGAAAAATATTTTTTACAATTTTAAAACAATTACAAATTTTGATCTCCCCAGTAGCAGTTGGATATTAAAAGTAGAACCGAACCAATAAAAAGACGTTTGATCTAAATCGGACGTTTCAGTGTAATACTAGGTATATTTTTCACTAGCTAAATTTCACTTTTGCTAAGTTTCATAATAAACAACAACAAATCTACTCGTTGCGTCTGCTATTTTTGATTGCCAGAAAATTAAAACGTCTAAAAGAATTTGTTTTTAAATGTTAAGGTTTGGTGACGGACCTTTCCGGCATTAACTCATTTTAAGTCAGCTTGCTTCTCAGACTTTATAGGCGTTCATAAATCATTTGAGAATTGAGATCTTTTGTCAGACTTTTAACGGTAAAAAGCTTAAATAAAAGAGCACCATTTTCATATGCTTGATAAATTTAATAAGACGAGTAACATTTACAGTTGCATAACTGTCTGGCTGTGTAGCTTTGGAGTGCGTTTTACCGCACTGAGATTATGATGGAGCGCTTATTTAAAACCAATCAATGCAAGTAATTTAGGTATCAGGTCTAAAACTGAAAGTAATGTTTGAACTATAGAGTATATTACAAACAAGGAGTGCTATGAATTGAGACAAACTTTCCGTTCAAAAGTAATACAATTTAACCTCGGTTTTCAAAGCTGCATATCTGATCATTGCTGTCAGAGTCAGCTGAGGCAGATATATTCAGGGCTGATTTAAGTGTTGGGTGCCAGTTTCGATTAACCCGCTAATGAAACTGCTATGAAAAAAGTTTTAATAAGCGTTTTTTAACGTAAAATTATAGTGAACTTATATTTCTAACGCATATTCCGTACACCTTATATTATAGAGCCGTTTCTTCTTCCGTTTTATTTTATAAACGAACACCAACTTTGCATCTTGTATTTATATGAGCTAGGACGTTTGGGAAACGTTTGACGCTGAAAAACGCAAAATATTTCAGAATACTCGGGCTCATCCCCAAAAGCTAGAGATTCTTTTTCTAAACAAAAGGTTGGTATTGTCTGAGTAGAGAGCAAAGATAACGATCGAAAGGAAGTTTGCTTCAGTACTACTAAGTGTACCAATTAAGCTGTGGACGAGAGAGCTAAATATTTTAACCGAGCTTATTCTCGTGAAATGGGGACACAACATGGAAAAATCCCTTCCCAAACTATACTGATCCCGCTAGCCCTAGACTCCACTTTAACCCGAAGCCAAATCATGTTCAAAAGCAAATTTTTGTATGACCTTAAGTTATTCTAGAAATGGGACCTAATTATGTAGGCGCGTAAGCCAAATTAGCCAAATGATAAACGATGATTCACCTGTTGGTTCGCTTGGCACTTTAATCCTTTCAAACGAATGTACTTCAGGAGTGCCAGCCATTGTGGCGTAATTTTGTTTATTTGCATTAATCCTTAATGACACAAGCTACTCAGACGCCAGAAATAATAACTAAACCATGTGAGTAACGTGGATTGTAGGGGAACTGTTAACTGTGTTGCGGAGATTGGACATTTTGGCCAAAAGACTTCGGGCTTAGTCGGCAACAAATACCAAATATCAAACTTGGCGCTTTTCTGACTTTAGCACAATGTTTTGTGACTTGACGTTAATCGATTCCAGTAAAAGCCTCGTTTTTAGTTCAAAAATGTTTTAGAAAAATTGACACGTTCCTTTGACAGATTACAAAATAATTTTCAGTGCTTGTTCATATGGTACCATCTGCTTGCACTTGAAACCGTAACGTGGGTTTTATTGAGTCTGAATCGAATGACGACTATTATGGAGCTTGATGCAGATGGTAATTCGTTTAACAGCGTTTCTTATTTCTGTGTTATCAGATCGTGTACGGTTACAATGCTTTTGAATTCTGCAAATTCTTTATCACTGAATCACTGAATGGAAGAGGAAATAAAAGTTATTTTGCCTGCCAGTTTACCGGCTTCAAAAAGCTGCCGTTTTTTTAATTTTCACGCCCTTTTAAAAATACATTTTATTTCTGTTACTGTGTAATTAAGTTCCACAAGGGAGTCGGTTTTCGTCTCTTCCTTTGAAAGTTAATTGACTTTGGTTTATTTGACCTTTAATGATAACCTTGCTTTGTATCACTGAATGGGTGAGGTTTCACCATTTAAATGAGTTTGCCGACCAGCTTTCTATTCGTGGACAAAGAATACTTGCAAAGCAAAATTAAGAACGTCTGGAAAGTTAATCACTATGATCTCTTCGATAATTGTTCTAGTGAAGAATATCAATAAAAGTCAGAGTTAGCACTTAAGCAATTTCGTCTCTTAAAAAGGCAGAATTATTCTTTATGGGAAAACAATAAAGATAGTCAAGATTGTCAGCTAAGTTATCTCAAACGTAGGAGTTCATGCACGCAAGCAAACACACAAATACCACAACAAAGTCAACATAGAAGACGCTGCCAACATTCTTAAAATTGTTCTGTCAAAAACAATAAAAGTTTCTAATTTAAAAAGCATTGTTGATTAGTTTTCTTTGAAAGCTAAACTAATTTTCAAACCAATAGCTCGTTTAATTTAAGGCAACGGTAGCAGCTACAGGAGAGAAAACGTATTAACACTCGCGTGATCTAACACTGTTTGTAGTTTGAAATCGAGTGCAAGTTTTGATTTTGGGGTGATAACCATCAATTTCAGGTCGTATCCACTAAACTAACAGTGCATCAGTTTATTGTGAAGTGCTTATATATCATCAAAAATGTGTAAAATGTAACACATATCACCTTACAGGACTACTTTGAGAAACCATTGATAAGAAAAATCTGCGTGATTGAATAGCAAAAGACATTAAGAAAAGCAAACACATTTAATGCCGCTGTTATCACGCGAAGAAATTGAATCTTTCCTTCAGAAGTCACGAGAGCTTGCTAATTTTGATAACCTGAAACTCCTTGAAGTAAAACAATAATTAGAGTTGACAGAAAAAGAAACTTGTCCATCTACACTGATATCACACCGTTATGAAGCCCAGATATAAAATAATATTCATGACCTGGAATGAACGCAATACCCGATTTAGTGCCACTATAAGACTGAAAAATAATTTT
>JAOBBB020297927.1:0-10744 GCA_025331005.2 Zoanthus gigantus | reverse complement strand
TTCTGAAGATGTATGTTGTAACATACGAAACGTTAAGTTTGAAATATATTTGAAAATCAACAACATGCGTTGTTCCACGATGTTTGTAACCGCCGTTTGTGTTATGTTTTTAATAAAGCTGAGATGGCCAAAAAAGAAAAGTATTTAGGATTAATTTAACTTGCGTTTTTAATTTTTCCAAATTACCCTTCCGAGTTCCGCGACTCGGGTAATTTTGGAAAAAATTGAAAACACTCGTGAAATTAATCCTTAATTTTACTCGACCTCATGCGACTACCTATACTAAGAAGCGCGGCATTTATAATGCCAATTTTTTTCTGCTGATTTCGCTTGTATTTTTCTCTAACAATCCATGTCATCCATCAACACTGAAGAGTGCACGGTCTGGTTGCAATATATAATCTGGCGGTGAAGAGTAGCTGTTTTGATTTTCATTAAGGACTGTACAGCAGAAAGACCGCGTACAAAATGCCTTGATATACGAAGGATCTAAAAACACCTATCAGCCACAGACTGAATTGATAAACAAGATATAAGTGAATGGCTGATGTACTACTAGAAAACTAACTTGCATGTCAGTGAAACGATGTGAATAGAAGCTCGGAATAAGCCTGCATTTTCACGTAGTACGTCAGCCATTCAGTTATTTAATTTCTTGTTTATCAATTCTGTGGCTGATAGGTGTTTTTTTTCTTTCTTTTTGATTTTTATGCCATTCTGAAGGAAAAAAACATACTTTTAAAAACTTTATTCATTTTGGTTGAGTAACTGAATGAGAAGTGTCTTGCTCAAAATTTACCAGTACGGTCCCAAAATTGACGATGGCAATCCAAGGTTAAAAAAATCCTGCCGAAAGTTCGCTGAATATCTAAAATTATTATCAATTCTTCAAACGTATGTTTTTAAAAAAAAATCATTTTCAATTAACGGAACGAATTCAATATCTGAGTATTTCCAGTAGCTAGCTAAGTTAAAGCATTCTCATTTTTAAAATGTTTATGCAAAAGTTGTCGTCTTTTTAGATTGTGTTTGCATTTAAGATTTTAATAATAACAATTTAATAGATAAACTTGTTTGGTCAATAATTAAAATTCTTTTTTGCATTTAACAGTTAAAAATAATTAGTTTGTCGAGTTGACATAGATAAGTCAAATTAATTTGTAGTCTCAACTCAATTGCAGAATACTTTGAAAGGGCCGACAGAAAAAGTATACATATATTGAGTTTGTTTAGCTCTCGAGTTGCCAATAGCGTGTACTCGTGGCCATTGTCACTAGCTGATTCTTAAACGCATACTGAACATAAACAAATGAAATAATGAGAAATTTTATTACAGGTATTGTCAAGTGTAATAGAGAGCTCACACCTTAACTTAGCCGGTTCAAAAAGGAAAACTTAAAGAAGATTTAAAAAATTTATAAAATTGAAAAAGGCGGTATTTCAGATCTAGACAAGAGAAAAAGTAAAAACTGACGCAAAGGCGCTAATACAAATTACAATGCTTGACGGCAAAAAGATTTCTAAATTAAAATTTCAATTTCCAATCCAACATCACAAATCGGCTGTTTGTTAATTCTTTGCCAAAAACCATAAAAAAAACGTCGGTAACCAAAAAGAGCAAGACTTATAAACAAAAGGTGCACACAGGTATAGCATTTGTGAAAGACAAAAAAATAATTTACTCAATAGTCGTTTTTATTAAAAAGCAGCAGTCTACCTTAGTAAATAGTATATAGTGAAAGTTAAAATTATAGTCGAAAAAAAAAAAGTTTGTTTGTTGATAAACCGGTGGTTTGAGGTTTGCATCCATGAACTATTGATAAGATAACACCCTGCGGGAAAGTTTTTCTTGCCCCTTACAAAACAAAAGGAAACAAATTTTGACTAAAAAATCATAAAAACAAAACCGTAAAATACAAAACATAACTTTAAAGTCATTTTGTCCTTGTCTTCTTGATTAAAACCAAGAACAAAAACGAAAACACCTTTTTAACCTTGCAAACTAGATAAAGTTTTGTTACCACATTCTCGCTATATATATATATACACAAATTTTTAAGTGTCAATAATCGCTATTTTATTCAGTTTTCGCCCAATGACATACCTCTTATACGGCTTGGCCTTGTAACTAACCCACGACTGGGGGCCAATACAAACATAATCCCGAACAGCAAATGTAAAAATGAAGGTAATTTAGCCAATCTTACAAACCGTATATGCAAAAGAATTCTATTGGTGTCGCATGCACTTCGAAAACTCAAACAAAGCAAATTCGGAACTTACTTCGATTCAGATGAAAAATGAACAAAGTTCGAGGTAATTATATTATATTTTATGTTATTTCTAGTCATTGTTTTTTTCATTTTAAATAAAATGATTTCAATTTGAAAATTATTACACCTAGTTCGAATTTAGTAGATTTAACTGACTTTAATAAACAAACTTTCACTCGTAGTTCGAGTCACTAAACATTTAACATCTATTTCGATGTTGTTGAAGTTATCATGTCAAATTTTTATAGCGTAATTTCTATATCGTGATATCTATTGATCGTACATTAAAGCGGTGGCTCACATACATTTCATTATTGACAATGCTTTCAGTAAAATAGACAACGTCGAATCACTACCCTACTCTTTGCGATATACGTGTGTGGGCTCTTTTCAGTCCCAAAATAGAGGTGCGAGAGACAGAGGTTCGTAGTTTATTTTAACGCCCTTATCCGAGAGGACACAAAGGTCTAATCATTTCAAAATGTTACAGTAAAGGCAGCGCCTTCTCTAGACTGCGAGCAGTCCCTTTCTTTTCCTCATAATCAGTCGAACTTTCGAAGTAATCGAAAGTTTGAGCGGCGAAACTGCAAGCAAAAACCGTTTCAACCAGTCAGCAGTTTCTAAATGGGTTTTGCTTGCAGTTTCGCCGCTCGAAATTCAAAATTAGACTTATTATGATGAGGAAAAGAAAGGGATTGCTCGCAGTATACGTTTTCTCCGTAATTAGTTTAGGACATTAGTCCAGCAGGGAATCGAACCCAAGCCTCCCGCCAAGGCTAATCAGGTGGCGGTCAAAAACCTTAAAAAAAATTGCTTGATTCAGTACACTTTTTGCTTGTGCCAGCAGCGAAGCGCGGCACAAGTTTAGGTTTGCCCGTGTTTTTTTTATTAGTTGTGTCGAGGTCTTCAGCCACTTGATGTAATACTTAAAGTACTGGACAGCGGCTACATTCGGTATTTGAAAAACTGAGAAGCCAAGTCTTGCGTATACAGTCAGAACTCAATAAAATAAAAAACTTTCACATTTTATCCACGAGCTGGCACAAGTATACGCTCCTAGAGCGTCTTGTTTGAGTAAGTCTCATGAATTTATGAGCCAAGGCTGAATATTCTTAAACTGAAAAGTTGAAGAGTTTAGCCTTTTAAAATGTTCTCAAATGTCAAATTATTCTTTTATTGGGCTTTGCTCGTATATTTGTCTGAATGCATTCGGTTTTTGAGAAAAAAAATCACATTTTAGTTTTGCTCTGTCAAACATTTTCAGATAGAGAAAAATATTATTGACTTGACTTACTGTATAAAGATTTAAAGAAAAATCTGCTTTACATACGTTTTGGATAAGTCTTTTAGAGTGCTATTTAAATTTTGTTATTTTCTTCCTCGCACCATTTAAATATGATTCTTATATCGCAAAAACAGGGTAACGGACAGATTCTATATATCTACTGATTTTTCTGCACTTTAGTAAAACGAATAAAAATTATTTTTACAAAGCCTTATCTGTTACAAGGCCAATTGCCTGTTATATTTTTTAATTTCTCAGCAAGGTATACGATAGATTTGGCTCATCACATATATATATTTCTGTAAGCCTGAAACTTTTAGAAATTGAAATAAGGTTTTGCTTAAAATCTGTTTGCTTTCATAATTTGTTCCTGAAAATTTCTTCTCAATAAAAAAATCCTAATAATGTAACCTTTGCTTTTATCACTATACTTTGCATATATCCGATATTGAAATGTGCACAAACGGATTGCCTTTTTGTCTTGATTACACAAATGTTGGTTTTATGACTTCTAATTTGCATAACGATTATCTGGTTTGCGTTACCCTAGCCCTAACACTATAGAAGTCTCCGTTCAAATATATTGAAGGTTTTGACGAGGGGGTAATTCATTTAAAAATTTTCATTCTAAATCTTCGGTGTTTGTTTGTTTCAAGTTAAAAAAAGTTTTAATTTAAAAACTGAAGTTTTAAGTTTAAAAACTGAAGCGCCAATTTCGCCGCAGATGTTGAAATAAAATATTTGTTGAAAGTCTTTTTGCACTTCTTACAAAATTGTTTTTCTTTCAACGGGTTCACATAAGCAAGATGTTTTAACAAAATGTATATATAATTCTAAAGCATTGTTTGAAAACTAAACCCGAGATGATTAGCAACCAAATGCTTTCGCAAAGTCTTTGTCTCTGGCCAGCCATAAGTTTTGACAATTTTGGAAGTTTTCTTATATTGTTATCACACATGTAGTCGTACAGATAAGAATCGTATAGGTCACCATATTACGCGCGTGCTGATTGATTAACTTCAATGGGTATTTTTTTGGAATACCCACAGTTTTATTAAAAGCAGTATCCTGATTGGATAACTAAAAGAGTGCGGACTTCACGAGAACTATCTTCAACGCAAACATGAAATGAAAGAGTCTTTTCGACTTGAAAAACAAGTTATGAATGGCAGTCTCTAAATTTACTCCTTAAAATGAAGAATATCCAAATTTTGGGCTTAAATTCTCGTTGAAAGACCAACTGACAACGTTGATGTTTGACAACGACTTGAAATTCACCGGGTAAACAAGACAGCTTTCTACTAATATAAGTCCACTTAGTGTCAAAGAAAAGGATGATGTCGGAAGACACAAGAAACAATTGCAATAATTTTGAAAAGCCAACAATCCGCTGCAAAAGCAGCAAAGAATGTGTAACAAGTTATCCGGGTTTAGCAATTAAGTCAACAGCAACCAACACAAATTTGATTTCAAACAAGCTGCAACGGCACCGCAGAATCAAACTCAGTTTAGTTGTCCTTGTCCTCTAATTGAGCCTTGCAAGTCCGCCAAAGGACCACAACACTGTTTTTCAAGTTGCCAGATAGGTGCTTTAAGAGGTTTGTTAGTTTAGAAACTAACAATTCTTCAATATAAAATGTTACTATTCATGTACAATCACGACCTGTCAATATGCCGATCGAGGAGCAAGGTATTTATTTTTCCCTTCGGTTTGACTTTGTTATTCTTAAAAGTGACCTAACCAGCTTCCCGTTTTAAAGTATCCCTAATTTGAATTTATAATACTGTTTCTTTTTCAGAAACAATGTTGATTGCTTTCTTAATTGGAGTTTTATGACTTTTTGCCGACAGTTACTTGTTTGTTGTCATGTCGCCTTCATTTTGTAAACGATTCCATTACCGGGTTTCATACCGAGAGAGCCTGGTTACAAGTCCCTTAATCTTATAATTACAAAATATGATTAATATAAAAAGAAAGATCACACTGTAAATAGCAAAATCCCAAAGTTTGGTGTTAAACGGATCAGTAGTTAACGATTTATAGCTGTTTTAAAATACAACAATTTCCTAAGAAACGTATATAAGGGTTACGGACAATTCTGCACAAGTGTCCGGAAGCCATACATTTCTTTGGAAATTCTTGCAAGGGCTAAGACAAGCTTTGCTTGAAAAACTTTCGTTAGTAACAAGATCTTCAGTAGATTTAGTAACAGGATAGCCAGCTAATGAAATTCAAGTAAAATATTCGAAACTTTTCAGTGGTCTCGGAATATTAAAGAGCAACTACAGTATTCAACTGAAACCAAATGTAACACCTTTCTCTCTCACAACTCCAAGGAGAGTTCCAATATCACTACTTCCCAAATTTCGTGAAGAACTGCAGCGTGAAAGAGTAAGAATCTGTGTAGACCTAACCAAGCTCAATGAAAGTGTCAAAAGAGAAAAACACATAATGCCATCGACAGATAGAACTCTAGTTCAGCTAGCAAATGCTAAAGTATTCAGTAAATTAGACGCCAACTCAGGATTCTTGCTGGTGGAGCTTTCAACAGAGTCATCTCGCCTAACTACTTTTATAACACCCTTTGGGAGATATTATTTTAAACGATTCCCTTTTGGAATCTCATCAGCCCCTGAACACTTTCTGAAGAGAATGAGTGAAATCTTAGAAGTGTTAAATGGAGTTGTGTGCCAGATGGACGATATCTTTATCTACGGTTCTGATCAAACTGAACATGACAAGAGACTTCATACAGTGTTAGCAAAGTTGCAAGATTTAGGCATTAAACTAAACAAAAAGAAGTGTGAATTCTCAAAGTGAGAAATCAAGTTTTTTGGTCAAATCCTGAACAAAGATGGAATCCTTCCTGATCCAGAACATATGGACCGACCATCCGATGCCAGTGGCGTCAGGAGACTATTTTGTATGGTAAACCAGATGGGCAAATTCTCTCTCCCAACCCAGCCGACAAGACCAATCCTATAAGAGATTTACTTAATTAAGGCAGTCATTGGAGTTGGGGAACAGCTCTATGACCCTAACAAAGAAACAGTTGTAACAGCCGACGCTTCATCGTTTGGTCTGGGGGCAGTCACTACCCAAGTTCAAGAGAATGGAGTTAGAAGACCAGTAGCATATGCCTCACGTGCAATGACTCCCACAGTGCAACGGTATGAACAGATTGAGAGAGAAGCATTGGCACTCACATGGGCATGTTAATTGGAAAACATTTTCGTTTAGAGACAGATCACAAACCTCAAGTCTCTTTGCTAGGCGGTAAAGCCATCAGCGACTTACCTCCTAGATTTCAACGATTCAGAATGCGTCCATTGCGATTTGATTATGACATTTTGTACATTCCAGGAAAAGAACTTTACACGCCAGACGCGCTATCATGAGCTCCTATGAGAGAAAGCAGCAGGCCAGAAACTACACTGAAGGAGGAGACACAACAGTATGTAAAAAGCATCATCGACGCCAATCCAGCAACCGATGCACGTCTAGACCAAATCAGACGCGAGCTCCAAAATGACCCGGTGTGTCAGAACGTTATGACCTATTGTTTAAGCGAGTGGCCAGATGAAAGATCACACTGCTCAGAGATAATTTATCCATACTGAGGAGTAGAAGGGGAGTTAACAGTGAACCAAGGCCTTTTGTTCAAGGGAGAAAGACTAGTGATCTTCTCATCACTACGCACAGAAATTCTAAAATAAATACATGAGGGACATCTTGGTATCACCAAATGCCGGAAACGTGCAAAATCAACAGTTTGGTGGCTACACTTCAGTACCCAGATTGCAGATGTAGTAAATTAAAACTTGTCACAAGTGTGCGGAAAGTGGAAATTTCCAGTGTGAGCCATTAATCCTTATGCCAGTCCCCGAGAGACTATGGCAGATTGTGGAAAGCGATCTATTCTATTACAAAGGAGGCAGGCACATACCTATTAGTCGTAGATTACTTTTCTCGTTATGTAAAAATTGCCCGACTCTCTTCAACGACATCAGAGGACATAACCGTTCATCTCAACTCAATGTTCTGCCGTTACCGAATTCCAGATATGTTTATTCCAGACAATGGACCCCAGTATTTTTCCAAACAATTTCACCAGTTTGAGAGGGACTATGAATTCGAGCATAGAACGAGTAATACTCTTTACACTCAAAGTAATGGAGAAGCAGAACCATAAAACAGTTGTTACGCAAGAACCACAATGACCCTTATAAAGCATTCTTAACGTACAGATCAACTCCTTTGGCAAATGGATATAGCCCAGCTAAATTGTGTTTTAGAAGAAAAATTAGAACAACTATACCAATCAAGCAAGATCGAATCCCAAATGGCCAGACATTAATAAGGTACGTGAAAAAGGAGCACTTCAGAAAGAAAGACAAAGAGAGAACTACAATTTGCGTTACAGAACAAAGGTACAGTGTCAGCTTCAACAAGGTGACAGTGTATATGTGCGAGACTCGGGTATTAGAGGAACTGTCGTTAAAACCTCATCTTCACCGAGATCTATCATCGTGATAGAAACAAATGGTAGCAGTATTCGTCGAAATCGCCGTGACCTCATTCCAACTACTGGACCACTACCGACAACAGACGACGATGAAGTAAACCTTGAAGTCTGTGTCCCAGACAAACATGCTACTCAGGGAGAAGCTTCAAACTCGGTAAAGTTGTCAGCTTGCAGCAAACTTTAAATGCACTGCCAGTTGAAATGGGAACACGTTCAGGCAGACTGTCAAAACCACCACAAAGACTAGATATGTAAACTCAAGTTTAAAAGAAATAAAAAAGGCATTTCAAATTTATTAAAAAAAGGAAAGTTTTAGTTTGGAATATTAAGTTCAATTTGTTCAAGCTTCTTATATATTGTTCAAGTGAGGAACATTCAGAAAGAGACAATTAACATTGAACAATTTTTAAGTTAAGTTTAGTTTTATACATGGAAAAGTTGTATCCATTATATTTGTTATCCCTCAGTTATAATAAAACTCAGAAAGGGGGATGGAGTGGGAATCAGTCTCACTCGCGGTTGAAGGGGGATTGTGTAAGTTTCTAGACAGCTCGTGGTTGGATATAAAAGTTAAAGAAAGTTTTATTTTAAAATAAAAGATATCTAATGATTAAAACAGAACACAAAAACCAAACTCGTGGTCTTGTTTTTCTTCACTTTTTAATCCTTATCAAACACCTAAGTTGCCATTTTATGTCAAACGATAAATATTTCATTATTTTTTAACTTTAGATCTTTCTATTTTCTTGTGAGAGTTAACCTGAATAAAATATGAATTTTCCCCACCAAATGCCACGTGAAATCGGCGGAGGAAATAAACAGCCGAGCATAGCAACTCTGTCCCCCACACGCGCTAGCAGCTGACCCCCAAATTATATCTGAAGAAACAAAATTCTATGCAATTCAAGAAAAATCCAATGTCTGACTCGTGAATTCTACGCTAAATTTCACTTATATATCGATATATTGGTTCTAAATTTCACTTATATATCGATATATCGGTTCTAAATTTCACGTATATATCGATATATCGGTTCTAAATTTCACTTATATATCGATATATCGGTTCTAAATTTCACGTATATATCGATATAATATCGGTTCTAAATTTCTCGTATATATCGATATAATATCGGTTCTAAATTTCACTTATATATCGATATAATATCGGTTCTAAATTTCTCGTATATATCGATATAATATCGGTTCTAAATTTCTCGTATATATCGATATAATATCGGTTCTTTGCGTGTAATTTGGCGCGGAATTCTCTCGTCAGGCAATGGATTTACCTATAAAAATTAAAATCATATCGCCACTAGCATTGCTTTTTTTTGTTATCTATCACTCAGTATACCGCTGGATTTTTACTGACTATTATGACCTGAAATATTTGAATAAAGAAATTAGATTTCTGTTACTAAGAGTGAAAACTAGACAAACTCTATCACAGAAAGTTCAAAAATTGTCCGTGCCCCCTACCTTTCCCTTAACAAACAATTTACGTAACTTGAACAATTTCCTACTCTAAAATCTATGAGTAAACAATTATTTTAAATTTGCTGTTTAGATCAAAAATTTGCAATATCAAATGACTAGTATCTAACTAGAAAATTGAAGAGTAAACTTAGACATTGAACACTTCCTAGTTTACACTATATTGAGAATTTGTATTTATATATCTAGTTTTCCGTTAATGTATAAGCTAAATATAGCTTTCTTAATATTTTTGTAAATGTAATTGTCAAATGGGAATAAATAATAGTTTAGTTTAATTACATATGATTTAATTGTATATATATATTTACAATGTGCCGTCCCGGTTGTTAAACTCATAACGGAGTCACCAGAGTACTCAAACTGCGAGCAGTGCATGAGCATCGCATAATGCAACTAGTGAACGCTTCACTGGGAAATTTTCCACCCAGTCCTTAGAGTGCTATATAATTTCAAATGTAACTGCCAGGCCGGTGGCCCGATTCGTTACTTACAAGTGTATGTGATGTACTAACTTGTCCTTTGAATCTCGACCATCCACAGTCACTGCTTTGATTAAGTAACAATCTTTTTTGCGCCTCCAAAAAACGTATCTTAGTTTTTAGGCCCATCAACCGTATTCTGACTGCTAGTACTTTATGGAAGACCCACGATCTTCGTCTATTTTATCCTTCTAGGACCCATTGCTAGTATCCACTCGGATCAGAATGCGTTTTACGACGAGCTGAAAAGAGAATGGAGAACTGGAAACAACACAACCAACACAGAATCGTTTCAAAAGCTTCCGGAGGCTGTAAGTTGTTAGTATGGCTAGCTAATGAATTTGGGGGAGTGGTGTGAGAGGTAGTTTGGGAATGGTAAGGGTGGGGTGGGAAGGGGGTATCGAAGGTTTGAACTTTTTTATTCCCAAGTTTCCTCTGCTTAACTCTGAGAACATTTCAAGGAGAAAGTCCGGTGGATTGGAGGCAATTCATTTTTACAAGCTTCATTTTAACAATCATATGGACAAAGAAAAACTAGCATTTTCTCCCAAACATTGCTCGTTTATGTTGCATAGGTACTCTTTGTTGCTTTTTTCGCATAATGCATATAATAATAATAGTAATGATAATAATAATTATAATGATAATAATAATAATAATAATAATAAAAATAATGATAAT
>JAOBBB020297844.1:0-10744 GCA_025331005.2 Zoanthus gigantus | reverse complement strand
AGCACAGAATTTATATACTCTCTGATGTTTGGCAATAACTGCAGGGCTCTTTCGACAACCATCAAGTCCTCCACCCAACGTGTTGAACAGGACGGCAATGGAAAAACTAAACTTCCTGTAACTCGTATGTACTCTGACCTTCGTCCTGGTGAATCATGAAATATAGTGAATATACCACGTAGAAATGGGGCAACTTCCCATCCAACAGCTTGCACACCTGTCTTTAGAGCACCATGAACTGAATGAAGACTGAAGCTTCCAGTTCCAATAAGTTTGTTAAACTGCTCATCTTTCCGCCTTTCACCAAGTTTATCATAGAATGACCAATAACATTGGGTCCACCCATTGAGACCTGAACAAGGTTTAGCATGCCAAGTTTATTTAGTGTACTCTCAAAGTTTTCAACAAGGTCATCTGCAGTAGCGCGCCGCATAAATGCAGATCCAAAATATCGCATCTCCACTTGACCTTCGCTTTCACTCCAGAAACGAACTAATACATCCATTTGCTTTGACTACATTGTAGTGTTAAGCGATTCATCAAAAAGTGCAGCATAGACTTCAGCTTTCTTTACTTCTTCAATGAGTTTTTGTTCCACATAGGGGGCTATGCCATAGGTTACAATATACTTGCACTTAGTTGCCTTCATTTGATACTGCTTTGCCACATCACCGTCTGGGAACATAGTTTGAAACAAACGCGGTTTGTTTTTATTGGAGTTAAATGAGCTGTGTGACATAACAGTTTCAAAGGCCCAAAGTATCTCAGCCTTTGTGGCTTGTTCCTGTACTAGAAATTTATCTATCGAACTCAGATTGAACCTATTGTAAACTAGCCTTGTTATTATTTTAAGTAGTACTTCCAATAACTCAATAACACATGTTTATTACTAACACGAACCGTTTATTAATTTATATGAATGAATAGTTTAACACTTATTGTATTCCAAGGTGAATTAATTATTAGGTAAAAAAATTACGTCATTTACGTATTTTGAGGATGTTTGAAGCGCCTCTTAGAGTCGCGCACGCCACACATTTTGCACGCGTGATCGACCGCTCTCGCGCAATTTTCTTACAGCAAGCCTGAAAAGTGCCCTCTTCTGGAGCTACATGTTTGATGAGGGCTCAGACTCTGCAAACAAGGAACAATTACTCATGTACTTGAGATTTGTGGATTTGGATTTTGAAAGACTAGTGACACAATTTGCTGGTATCAAAACAATTGTTGGTAGTCCAAATGCAGAAAACTTCTTTCAAAATGGTGTGAAAAAGATTTTTGAAGAGTTGAGTTTACCAACCAATAAACTGGTGGCACACACCTCAGATGCTGCCAGTCCAGTGCTGAACACTCAAATGTTGTATCAATGGTGGGCAGGAGTTACAATCCCAAACTATTTAAGCAGCACTGTGGGGGCCACAAATTCAGCCTAAATGTATAGGATGGGCAAAAGGAATTACCTGATTATATGGAAGATACTTTAAGGGCACTATTTGACCACACAAAGTTTAGCTGTGTGGCCCAGAGTGCGCTGCAGCAGTTATCTATGGAAGGTAAGAATTTTTAATATATTTAATATTTAATCATCTTTAATGTCAATAATTTCTAGCCTTAGCATATTTAATTAATATTTTAATTAAAATTGCTTGAGAGATATACCGCTCAATTAAAAAAATAAAAGCATATGGCTGGTGGTATATGAATAGTGTATTGTATAACTTATATCCCTGTTACTCTCACTTCACACTACTACTGTTTTGTTTGTGCTATACATGTACCCAACTATTTCACCTGCATTACATAATATTTTATGTCCCATATAGCTATCTTACAGACCTCAAAGTCAGAGGTCACTTGCAGGTGAGGTATGTACCAGTATAAACATACCAACTGTCATGTCATTCTTTGTCAAATAGAAATTTCAAAAGTTTTTGAAGATGATTGAGTTCCATAAAACTCGCCTTATGTGTCTAGATCCAGTGGTCCAGAGAGCTGTGGAACTAATAGATGGTGGTACTATTCAAAAATATTTTGACACCAGACTTGCAGAGGCAGGTGGTGTAAAGACGAAAGAACTCACTGACCTGCAAAAGAGAGTACTTAACCCAGCCTTTCTTCTATATATCTACTTCCTCAGTGACTGCCTGCCTTACATGTCAGAGGTATGGTTTAAGAGACATATTAATTAATTTTATTATTAATTTTAGTAAAATATTGATAAAGTATTTGATTTGATTTAATAGTATGAATCTCATGGCTCAGTCAAATTTGATATTACATATAATTTGGTATTACATATCTGTCTTTGAACTATTTTACAGGTAAACACAAAAATTCAAGCAAGGAATGCCCTCACATACACAACTTACAGACAGAAAAAAGACCTCATACATGTATGGTGGAACCTATTGTTCTGGATAATACCAAACCTCTAAGTGATCTTCTGCAACCAAAAAACCTGAAGAAGCTTGACTTACAAGCCATGGATGATGATATAAGTTTGAGTGAACTGATACATGGCCCAGAGCTGGAAGATGATGATGATGATGAGTTTATGGTAGAGTTCCATGGGGACAGATTTAGGATGTATAACAAAGAAGTAGTTGACAATGACTTGCTACCAAAGGAAAAAAAAAAGTGTTGCTACAAGTATATCCTTGCCATTGCAAATGGACTTATAGACAAGAGATTTCCAGAAACCACTTTTGTATTAGAAAACCTAAGCTGGGTTGATCCTTTGCAAAAAGGTGTCTTTAGAGTAGACATTCGACAAGAGGTTGATAAATTTGACAATGGATTCTTTGACAAACAACTTACAATCAAACAGTTTAAGATGTATAAATGATACCTTCTTAGTGGAGTATTTTAAGGAGGTTTATGAGGATGTGGTGGTATTCTGGTGCCACATGTACAAGCTCAGAACAGCAGAGTTTGGAGAGAGAGCAAAGTTAGCTATCCTCATTTTATGTATTTCTCCAGATAACCTGGAGAAAGACAGGGGTGTCAGTGTGTTAAATCTGCAAAAGACTGATCTGAGAAACAGACTCACTGAGGAATCATTGGATGCTGTCATTGGAGTTGGCCTTGATACTAGAAAGTTGGCCGAGTTCCCATTTCACAAGGTTGCATAAGTCATCATATGAGCAGAGTGTGACCAGTATAGAAATAAAGACAAAATGTGTGATGTTTATAGAAAAAAATCAAAACTTTTTCAGCTGTGTACTTGTCCAGATATGACTGATAGCCCCCATCAGAATGCACCAGAATGCACCAAATTGCATTTAAAAACTCAAAATTTTCTGGGGGGGGCATGACTACCACTTTTTAGCAGTAACTTGTATTCTTAAGAATCTTGACTACTGGCAATTTTTCCTTCAGAAACCCTGACATAGCTAGAGGTAGTCGTAATTGACCTAAACTTTTTTCTACGTTTTAAAGCAAGTTGTTGCTGTTTCTTAAGGCTGGTTTCCATATAGTCGTCTCGGGTCGTTCCAAATTTTTCTTTAAGACCGAGGCAACTGAAAAGACTCGATACGACCAGCGATTTTCATATGGTCGTTTGCAGTCGCTTGCGGGTCGTCTGGAACGCGGTTGTAAGACCAGGGCCTGGGGCCGTCAACAAAATTTTAGCCGGAAACTCGTACAAATGGCAGATGCAGCAGAACTCATGGCCGCTTTGCAGGCATTTTTACTTTTGCTTGTCATTCTCTGTCGCAGAAGGAAACAACTAGAGATAGTCAGGAGAAAGCATAGGTTTTGGCTACGTGAAATTTTGCGAAGGTATCTCACAAATGACGATCGAATGTACTTGTACTTCTTGTTGGTTTGTTTGTGATCAATGTTAAATATTTTCGCCAACCTTTTTCCAGCAGTTCTAATTTTAGTGTTTTTTGCAGTGCTTCAAAAACTGATTTTACAGGCACTCGTTCTTCTGGCATTCTTCCATAAACAAGGCTGGCTGCATTTAGTTCCTCGTTGGAGGCCGCTATTTTGAAAAAGGAACTTCTCGAACTGCACAGTGGGGGCTGAAATACATTTTGGGCCTGTTTTGGGTTGTATCGGGTCGTCTCCGATAGTTTCCATATAGTCTTTTCTGCCGTTTCTAGTCATCTCTGGATCGTTTTGGGTTGTCCGGATAGAACTCAGTCAGTCTATCGGAAACGACCCAGAGACGACCTGGGTCGTCGGTCCGGTTCGTGGTCATTTACGGTCGTCTCGGTTTAGTTTCCATATAGTCTTCTCGGTCATCCAGGATCGTCTCACCCTTCTGAAACGACCTGGAACGACCCAAAACGACGCGAGATAACTATTTGGAAAGCAGCCTTTACACCATAGGTCTGTTTTTGTCTCTTGGAATTACATGATTCAAACACATAAGATTTGTTAGATTCAAATTTTAATCAAAACCTTGCAAGAGATTGTTATTCACAAAAAAAAAGATCTTCATGAAAGAGTGTTACAAGCGTGTGTCGGTTGATACCGGTAAGTGGAAAACTGATCTTTTAACTAATTTTACTATTCTTTGCGTTAATGTTTATATGTATGTTAAGATAGTTTTTAATGACAGGAGTTTTTAATTGTGGTTTTGCCCAAGTGGCATTGAAACATTCAAAAGAAAATTTAAGTAGTTGCAAAAAGGGAATGGGGGAAATCGCTACCAAATTCAAGATTCGATGCTTGGAGATTCAACTTAATAGGTTTTCCCAACAGTTCACTGCATTCTCTGAGCAAAATCGATATTTTCCTACCATGTGGAGTAAATTTCACATGGTTAACCGATTGAGTTTTCGACCGATGCGCTATTGATGTTCTAGGTCCAATGCCACTCTCAAATTCAGGCAATCGTTATATTGTTGTTTTTAGTGACTATCTCGGCCGCTGGCCAGAAGCTTTTGCAGTACCAAATACTAAGGCCGCTACTATCTCAATCTGTTAGTGGACGAAATAATCTCTCGACACAGTGCACCTACGACCTTACTTTCGGACAGAGGTAAAAACTTTCTTTCAGATATTGTTGCAGAAACCTATCAAATTTACAAAATTAGGAAAGTAAATTGTTCTGCCTACCATCCACAAACAGATAGGGTTGTTGAGCAAATCAATTCAACTCTTTGCGATAGCTTGTCTAATTATGTAGATTTCAACGAGAAAAATTGGGATGACTTTCTTCCAACAACATTAGCAGCCTTTCGCTTCTCACCATCAGAAACTACTGGGGAGTCTCCCTTTTACAATCATGATGTATGGTCGCATACCACGTTTTCCAATCGACTGTGCGCTATTACCACCGGTAGACGTTTCAACTTCGGTGCTCGAACATAGGCAGAAAATCGTTAGAAACATAGAACGGGTCCACCAGATCGCTAAACAAAACACATATAAAGCTCAGCAGCGCATGAAACAGTATTATGATCGTAACACTGCTGACCCAACTTTTGTGGAAGGGGATTCTGTATGGGTTTACACCCCCAAAACTAAGAAAGGGCTCACTAAGAAACTCATGCATAATTGGTACGGGCCATATCGTGTAGTTGAACGACTAGGTCCGGCACACTACCGTCTGCGGACCAATGGTAATAAAGCAGTTAACACCACAGTCCATGCAAATAGAATGAAATTCTATATAGATCCAAATGAACGCCCTCTCCTACCCCCCCTGGGCGACACAGAAGGTGAGCCCCCACTCGACCCCGGAGAACTCCCAGAGGGTACCTTACCAATAGCAAACCCCCAAGGAGGAAACGACCCGAGGGGGGAACCCAAAGAAGGTGACGTTAGGAGGCCCAAACCGACAAACACCCCAAGTACAGCAACCACCAACCTAGACACTCCAACAGTAGCTATCGACAATGAAACAATTTTTAATGCAGAAAAAATCTTAGATAAGCGTATACGTAGGGGAAAACCTCAGTACTTAGTCCGTTGGGCAGATTTTCCAATTGAGGAGGCAACTTGGGAACCTCCCGAGAATTTATACGACCCCAGGCTCATCCAAGATTTTGAGAGACGGACTATGGGTGAACAATAAAATTTTTTTAAGCCAACCACCAATATCTTTTCTCACTTCTCTATTTTCCTTAGGTCATTATGCTGCTGATCCAACAAGACAAGCGTTACCTTGCTGTAATAATTGTGGCAACCTCCCTTCTAATACTCCCATCCCCAACCCTTACTATTGATACAGAATCTGATGCAACTGGCGAAAAGGTTGAGTTCTACCCCTCTTCGCTAATGATAAGTCATACAGCAAAACCATTGCTTTTCTTTTCAGACACCAAATTAATGAATCTAGTGACAAAAATGAAACCAGTTGAACTAGGGCCAAAACTGACCATGAATTCGTCTTGTACAGCAGAACAACAATCTTTTTTTAACCAACTTTTAGAGTCCTTGCATCATATGCAAAAGACTCTAACTCGAATTTTATCAACACCAGCATTTTCCAATCTCTTAGAATGTGATTTATATCTCTGCCGTTATTTTACATATCTCACAGGAATGCCTAGCAGTATGTCATGCCACCGTGCATACCATTCTTCAATAGCCGAATGTAAATTTTGGGCATTAGGATCTTGTAAGAGCATAAGATCAGTAGCATGAAACACATGCACAACGAAGAGAGCATGAGCCAAACTGCATTTATCTCTCTCACTATTTCACTTGACATGCCCAAACTTCCCACAGCAACCACATTTACCTTAGGCAACAAATACACAAGATATTTAACAATTTCAACGATTTTATTATTTTTGAGAAATAAAAGTTACCTAAAAATGCTTGAAAATATGGCCGTCAAGCGTAACATTTATGTTGAGGAACGTTCGGTCCCTCGTTGATTTCGTGAATATGGAAAAATACTAAACTCAAGAATTCGTGTCAAGCACGAAAATCTATTGTAAATTCAACACAAGCGAGAAAACTTGAAATACCTTTAGAACTCGCATTCAAAATAAAACAAGAACAGACTACAGTAATGCTGTCACGCTGCTGCTGTATTTGATCGAGGTTGAAAACTCTGCTCGATTCTCAAATTCTTAAAACAGACCAAAAAATTAAAATAAAATGCCCACCTGCATTCTCATTTATTGTAGTTTCTTTCCCGCAAACAAGAAGTTATTCCCATAGCTTGATCTTGAGCAATGTGCGAAATCCTAAAACCCGAAGCCCGCGAAACGCTCCATACGGCTGGGTCACATGCATGCTTTGCAGTTTTAAGAGGGAAGGCAAGGATCACAAATGCCAAAGACCTGTGCACTTATCTTGCAACCCATTTCTCCAAGCCTTTACAATCTGCATTTCCCTCTCGTGCAAATTCTGTAAGCCTCAAAAGAAGGGTTTACTTCTATATTCCGACAAAGGGAGCTGATGAAGCTTTGCAAAACAGAGAAGGGCGAAGCTTTGGCACTGTGAATGGCATCAGGAAATTACACATCATTACCACCCCACAGCAGTGCAAAATTCTTGTGCGACAACGTTCATGCTACTGTTGTGAGTGTCTACAAGAATTCTATGAAAACTGTGAGCACAAAGAGCTTGTTGATGAGTTTGAACAACTGGAACTGACTAGAGAGGGAAGTGCAGCTAACACCAGGGGCCAGAGTGATGATAATGACCCTATGGATGATAACGTGCACCTTCATGTTGCTGATCTAGTCAGCAAAGACAGTGTGGTTGCCATTGCTGCAGATGAGGATGATGTTTATGATTATTATTTAATTCAAAGTTGTTAGTGATGGACCTGTTGTTCTGGACAGTGACCAAGTTGATGCTGATGGAACAGTGTTCACAAGAGGAAATTATGTTCTGAAGGGGCATTTCTTTTTCAGGGGCAATTAATTGATAGGACTTACAAACTTAAACTACAGGATGTTTATTTTGTATATCCCGGCACAGTGCAATATGTCTGTTCTGACCTGGTAGAGAAGGGAAGGGGGTGCAAAAAAGTATTTCAAGTCCCAATGGAAGTTCATGATGACATTATTGCATCTCTGTAGCACTAAGTAATAACCCCTCTCATGATATTTGATGTATTTTGCTTAGAGTTGGCAAAATATTGAACTTTCTGTTGCTAAATATGTGTTTTTTAAAGTAAGTACGACTGCAATGCATTATGGGTAAAAAGAAAAATTGCTTAAATTGCAACAAAAAAATTGAAAAATATATTTTTTTATTTTCCTGACCCACTCAGCATTGCCAAATGATTAATAAGAGTGAGATTCACACAAATACCAGTGAGTTCATATTTTTAGGGTTTGTTATGCATTTGTACATATGTATTGTGTTACTGATCATAAAAATGCATGAACGTATGTTAACTAACAATCAACAACAAACTAGACATAAGTGCAGTACTAGGAATAAGCGTAGTTGGATGTGCCATGCTGGTTTTTTTTGGTTTATTTCGATCAATTTATCAGGCAACTTGCCGATCATGCAAGCCCAACCATGTCGAGCACCTCAAAACCACTCTTCGCTACATCACCTCAGCTTTAGTACTTCACAAATGCTATTTCTCTCTCTTCATGGAAAACAAGTTTATATCACCAAAACAACAGATTCTCTGGCAACCAAATTAAATCATGTTTCTTACAATATCAGACAGATTGATACTATATTTCATGAATGGGAACAACATCTCAATAAATATACTGGACAGCAGCACTGTCATTTCCGTTCCTTTCTCGAATTTGAATCTAAACACTCAGCTTTAGTTTCTCGCATGTTTGCAGCAATGTTAGATTAAACAAGATCCAAAACACCCTTCATGAACTAGCAGCACTTTCCAAGAAAAAACTATTCCGAGCTATAGACCTCCCAGAACATCTGTCTGGTGAAATATTTTCTGCAATTAAAAATGATTCAAAACTCTTTTATACATCACCTGCTTTCAAAAAAGAATTTTCAGTAATGGTCGAACCTATTGTCGAAGTGGAGCACAATGGAGAATATTTAATAGGCAGCACTCTATTCACCATACCCGAAATTAAAAGTTTGCACAATTTTTGTTCAGTAGAATATCTTTCACCAGTAAAATTTAATGTTTCTGGTACGTGTTATACAGGCTCCATCACTAAGAAAAATCTGCTTTTACTCTCTTGTCAAAATTCTCGTCAGCTCACAACAGTTGAGGCTTTAGAAAAATGCCACAAAAACTCAGAAACAATTTTATGTCCAAAAAATATGTTACAAACAAGTACTAATATTTCTTGGCTGGGTTTCCCCCTGAACCCAAATGTGAAAATCTCCTTTACCCGCCACCACATCGAAGCCTCGGACTGCAGCAACCTTCAACCCATGGTCCACCTTGGAGGCCGCTATTTCCTATCAACAACAACAGCACCACTACATCTCAAGTCCCGGACTATCACAACATCACCACTTGTGGTATACCAAGTTCCTTGTAATGACTCCTTTCCAGGAATGTCTGTTGGCCTGGGATCCTGTGCAACCAGCATGACACTCACAGTTCCTCTATTTACATCTACATCATTCCAATATGTGCCTTGGCAAAGTGCTGCAGAAGATCAACCCATCATGCAGCTACACCACCAATCTCTTCACACATTGAAGCCAATTCTTCTGAACAGGACAGTCTTGAAAGAACTTGAACTTACATACCAGACCCTTGATGGCCAACTTGATACTCAGCTCAAAAAAGCCAACACCGACATTGATAATATTCATGAGTCTACTATCACCACCACCACTGATATATTAGCCTATACTGCATCGGGGCTCAGCATCCTGAACTTTATTTTGGTTGGCATACTTTTCTACCTCTGGTACACTCCCAGATGCAAGCACTGTAACCGTCGTATGAACAAGAAACCTCACATTCAAAATATTGAAAGGGGAGGAGATATTGGTGATCATGACCAACCCGACCCTCTAGAGAATGTAATTGCTCCAACTGCAACCAACCCTCCTGAAAAGGTCTAAGGTCACCTACCTTAGCTGTTCCGCTGTCTATGATGAGCTACTATCTATCCATGATGAACTTTTAATTGTCTGTGATGTCCGGCTAAACTTCCCACAATGAGCTGCCTAACCTGACCACTTCCACTTGCGATGTCAAAGAACAAAGTAACAAATAAACACTTTTTAGACAACTAAAATGAACAATTTTGATGAACTCTTTACACATAGTGTATTATTTAATTAGATTTTAATTTGGCTAGGTTAGTCCTCATATAATGAACACAGGAGTGTAGATAATTGTTGTTGCCATTGGCTCATAAACTCTGAAATTTTATAAGAAATATAAATTTAAAAAAAAAAAAAGACAAAAATTAACAAAACCATACAAAAATAACTACAAAATCTTAGTTACCATTTTACTATTTTGTTCCTAATCTTTGAATGATATTGGTGTTATAACATTTTGAGAATTTTGGTCTTTTTATATTTTAATATTATATAGTCAGCCCTCTTTGCAGTTTGCAGTGCTTGTTACCACCCACTAGCTATTTTGCATTGAAGGTTTTGACATTTAGCTTTTACATATTTTATATATTTAACAATTAATATATTTATTCATGTTTCACTTTAGATTTTTGCAATTTATACTTATTCCATTCAATAAGTTTTGAACATCTCGTTGGAATTTAAAATTTTCGTGTTTTCTTTTAAAAGCCACGAGGCCGCGGCTTCGCAAAGGAGGAAGTATATGTAACAAGCACTTTTCAAAGATATTTTATTTAATTATAATTCTGAGAACACATAGTAATCTGCATTCAAAACAAAA
>JAOBBB020297754.1:0-10745 GCA_025331005.2 Zoanthus gigantus | reverse complement strand
GTTTACAGTTCTACATTTTATAGTGAATTTTTAATATTCCGTACTATCTTTTATTGTTTACATTTTATATATATATATATATATACAAATATTTTCAATATTCAATTTTACTTGATAATGACAGCAGGACTGTCGAAACTTCGTATTTTAACCGTGATTTTTATTATTAAAAATTTTAGCAAATCTTTGTTGATCAGGTATTCGAACCCGTGACTTTTGACACTGCTTCACCCGTATCGCTGGTTTGCATCCAAGTTTAGGCAGGCGGAGAGAGGGATCTAGCAAGCGTAGGAGGAGCGTGCCTGGGGTAAGCAAAAAATTTGGGAGCAGTGAGGAGGGGGTGAGGCGACGGAAGGAAACGCCTGCAATCAGACCCAACCCCTACCCACTTCTCCCCAGTTTTTTGCTCACCCTAGGTGGGCTCCTCCTTCACTCGCTAGATCGCTCTCTCCGCCTGCCTAAAGGAAGGAAGTGGCTGCTAAGCTGGCGATGATATTGTAAATGAGTGTTGGGAAACATCTAAACTAGTAACCATAGGGCTTTTTATTCTAGTTCTCTAATTCACTTTCTTTCTTTATATTTTACAGGGAAAACCATCAGTAAGTATGCAGCACTTTCCTGAATATCTGGTAACCAGAATGCAGTGCGCACCTGTTATTCTTTGTCGGTGTATTGCTTCCTCGCTCTGAACATATGCCAGTAATAGAGACCAAATGTCTCAGTTTATGATACAATATTTTTAAATACCTTAGTTGAAGATGTAACCGGCCTGGATGTATAGGAAGCCAAGAGGAGTGGTTATCTTTGTATCACTCAAACCGCTATTAATAAAATGAAGAAAGTACTTGTTCAGTCTAAGAAGGGCATTACTGCAAATAGCCCTCATCAAAATGCAGAATTTGCAGCAGTCCACTACTAGAGTTATACTATTGTTAATAGACTTCCAGTAGATGACCCACCAGAATGCAGGATTTGCAATAGCCTCGTCTGGTAGAGTAATAATAATAGCCAGTAGTTACTAAAACAGTTAAAACAGAATCTCGTTAAGAATCATTTCAAATTGTTAGGGCCAATAACCAAATACCTTGCGCTGATTGGCCGAAAATCGGTCCAATAGCTTCCCATACAGCATACAGAACCGGGAAGTTATTGGACTGATTGTTTGTTCTCTTTTACTAACCTAAAACTGAAGCCATGTAATAAAAATCTTAACTACCTCGTTTGCTTGTTCTGTCCGGGAAAATATTTGCCCTCGGTCTTCCGCACAGCCAAAGACCTCGGGCCAATATTTTCCCAGACAGACTTCGCACTCGGTTATCAAGATGTTTGTTATGAATAATATCGGCGTTTCCGAATTGCAGCCCGTTGCTTTTGTAACCTTTGATGCTCGTTCTGAAGCTGAAGAGGCCATACAAGCTTTACAGGTACGTCATATTAGATAAGGATTAATAACGCACTTGCACTCTTGCTGATCTTCTAAAATTATTGATTGAATAGGTGCTTATAATAACGCTGTTGGTGCTCTATAGGGCGTCCGGTTCGATCCTGATGTCTCCCAGACGTTGCGGTTAGAATTTGCGAAATCCAACACAAAGGTTACCAAGCCAGCCAACCGCCAAGGTGTGCTGCTGACAGGAACACCGTTTCATCCACGCGAAGCTCTTAGTGAGTGTTTTATTTTGGTTTTAAAACAACGACACCTTAACTTAACGCACACCTTCTCACTCGCTGACATATTGTTCATTTATTTCTATACTTCGTTTCGCTTCCTCTTCCTTATATTGATCAAAAAAAGTTTCAATCCATTTTTATTTGTTCACTTTAGGCCGAAAGCATGAGGAGCATCCCTCCTTACATATGCTACCGTAAATATAAGTGAGCTTGAATGTTAGCAGCCACGAACAGCTGTTTTAGCCTTTTGAGCATCATCAGCGTGGCATAGCTAACAAACAGGCTCAGGTTCCCACAGAATGTAAGTAAACATGAAAACCTGTGTGTTTTGTTAGACGTGGCTGGAATACTAAAAATCAAGTACAGATAGCACATCAGCTATGCCATGCTGCATGATAAGGCCCCAAAGTGCCCAAATACAGCTCAATCCATGGTTGCTCCTAATATTCAGTCTCACTTTTATTTACGGTAGATTTAAGGGGTAATGCCTGCTAGCATCGTGGCCGTAGTGCCCATGTTAGTGGCTTAAGTTAGGTACTAGCACGCATGTGCTATTTACATACTTTATTTGCCATAATGTTATCAGCAATGACATAAATCGCGCAAATAAAAAGGTAATTTGTTATTCTTTCTTAGTTCCTCCCGAGTTGGCGCCCAGCTTTTTTGCTGCACCGGCTGAGCCACATTTGGCCTACCCGTAAGTACTGCAGTTTTTAACTAAGAAACCGCTTCAGTATTGCTCCAGTTTTCTTCAACAACTATCCTGATATCTTCGCTAATTATGGAACCTGGCATGTTCAGGCCAAATTTAACCAACTATATTAGTGAGGCATGCATTAAAGCTACGTATAGACTGGAACTTACAATACAGTGATCTTTTTGCTTGCTGCTTCAAACGAGCTAGTAAAATGATTTCTTCATAAGATAAGGAAAAACGGGTAACAATGAAATTGGTATTTCAGCTACTCTGAAAACACATGGAGCAGAGTTTTGCCCGCTTAATCTCACGTAGAGCTGTGTAGCGGGCAGCTGAGAGTTTTATCGTCTGGTTGGGTAAATTTTATGATGAAGTTATTGTTATGAGTTGTTTTGCTACCTTATTCAAGATTTCTTTGTCTTAAATTTAGTAAAACACAATCAAACCAATAAAATACTATTTATGGTGAAGGAGGTCTACGTAATATTGTAACTGAAAAAACTTTTTGTCAATACCAAACTGATACCAGCCTTTAACAAGGGATAATCATCGAATCCTTTTGATCTTGTTTCTTGCAACCGAATTTCACAAGGCAGGGTTTTACGTGAGTTATACTGAAATTGTAATGCCAGTGGGATGTGGCTAACATTCAGACTCGCTAGGTGGCCTTAGTGCTCATATAAATGGCTTCAAGTTATTTTCTACAAGTGTTTTACATACTTTTTGACGAAAAGACGACATTCTTCGTTTTTGCTATCCGTGTTTATTTAGTTCAATTAAGCCAGTTGTTGTTGCAAATTAATTATCTGCTTACAATTTTATAAATTCACTTATGTTTGTTTCCAGGCTTCAAGTTAGTGAGATCATAGCTGCAGCGCAGCACAGCTTCCCCCACCCGTCTCCTGCTGCGTTACAATTACAGGTGACCATTTCTTTGTGCTAATTTTCGTAACATGTTTTAATATAGACACATATCGATGATATTTAAGGTTTTTGTATATGGTAATCATGCATCTTAATTATTAGCCGACGGTCAATTACAAGACAACCTCTGCCAGTTATCGTGATGGCTGTTGTCATACAGTGTTCTTCTGTAATTTTGTCGTTATCGATGTCCTGGATGCATACACGTCACACAAACTGCATTATTTTCTATATCTTTCTGTTTACTTGTATATATGTATAAACTTTCAAAATGAAAGCAAAGGAAATATTACATAAAATGTTAATAATACACTCGATAACATGATATTACTGAAGAACTAAAAAAGGAAAATTCAAAAGTGTGAAAGAGTATAATGACAGAACTCTCGTAGTCTTCATCTTACTATGACCTAATGTCTCATCTGATGTTCCGATCTATGAAAGTTACTGCAGTTTTTTTCGATTTGTCTGCAATAGATACTTCATTGTTTCATAACTAGATTGTGTAAGGGACGCTTATCGTGGCTTAAATCCTTGGAATTGTGTACGGCGGTCACTCTAAATCTGTCACGCAAGTGTTAGTACAACGTAAGTAATTAAACTGCTGTAACACCATCACCCTCCTGCATTACCTTGTTTTAGCGCCCTCAACCTGCTGCATTACCTCGTTTTAGCACCCTAATCCTGCTGCATTACCTTGTTTTAGCACCCTACTCTACTGCATTACCTTGTTGTAAAACCCTTAACTTGCTGCATTACCTTGCTTTATCACCCTAACCTTGTTGTATATTAACTTGTTTTAGCACCCTCATCCGGCTATTCAGCCACTGCCTACTCCTACTCTCAACTCGTTACATCAGCTCGCCACTTCGCCAGGAACAAATCCTCCATGTTCTACGCTGTTTGTAGCAAATCTGGGAAAAAACTGCACGGAGAAAGAACTGAGAGAATTGTTTGGAACGTAAGTAAATTATTTCACTCTAGATGCGGAATAATGTTTTAATCAATAATGAATTGCAATTATTGCAAAGGATAATCTAGTATTTAGCAAAGGATAATCTAGTCTTTTAAAACTTAAAACCGAAATAAATTTGTCATCCATCCCAATTAGTTTCTATCTTTCATGGTTTTCCTTTTTTTCTCCATAGATTTCCAGGATTTCGAAGACTAAAGATGTACAGTAAAGGAAATTTGCCTGTGTGTTTTGTGGAGTACACAGTAAGTTGAGACACGCAACATAAACTTTCTCAGCTGTTAAACACTTTTTTGGAAACTGTTTCTTAAGTATGAATGTATGCATTGCCAACATTGTCTCCATCAACATCACTCACCAGGAATCAATATCACTTTCTCTATCATTCTCATAAATATCATCATCGCAAGTGCCAACACCGTCATCATCAAACCTCTTTCACCTTCACTAAGCTCTTATCACTAATTTTATCTTCACCTTTACCATCACCACTCTTGTTATGTTTCATCCCCTCCTCTTCCACGTCACCACCATCATCCTCATCCTCCTCCTCATCCTCCTCATCATCATCCACATCCACATCATCACCATCATCATCCTCATCATCCTCATCATCACCATCATCCTCATCCTCATCATCCTCATCATCCACATCATCATCATCATCATCATCATCACCATCATCATCCTCATCATCCACATCATAACCATCATCCTCATCCTCATCATCCTCATCATCCACATCATCATCATCATCATCACCATCATCCTCATCCTCATCATCCACATCATCATCCACATCATCATCATCCTCATGCTCATCATCCACATCATCACCATCATCCTCATCCTCATCATCCACATCATCACCATCATCCTCATCATCCTCATCATCCTCATCATCCTCATCCTCATCATCCACATCATCACCATCATCATCCTCATCATCCACATCATCACCATCATCATCCTCATCATCATCATCATCCTCATCCTCATCATCCACATCATCACCATCATCCTCATCCTCATCATCCACATCATCACCATCATCCTCATTCTCATCCTCATCATCCACATCATCACCATCACCATCCTCATCATCCTCATCACCCACTTCATCACCATCACCATCGTCCTCATCATCATCCTCGTCATCGTCACCATCATTCTCATCTTCATCCTCCTCCTCCTCATCATCATCATCATCACCATCATCATTATCACGATGAGCGTTATTTTAATTATAATCAGTAACACAATTAACCACTACATTAATCAACCGTCTTCAACATCATCTCAATCTTCTTTACAATCAACAACAAAATGATTATTAATTGTTTTATAACATTTTACTATTTAGGAGCTTACAACTGCTATGCAAGCTCTGATGACATTCCAAGGGTGAGTTATATTTAGTTACAGAATAGACGTTTTGTATATATTGTGGCTAAAAGCTAAATCCTTTACGAGGCAAGTGGCCCATGGAGCTGGCGCTTATCTCCGATTTCTGTAGTGTTAAGCGGATGAGAACCTTTGACTCCCCCTGGACGGGACACTAATCCATCGCAAGTTAGCTCCCAGCAGACGCTGTTACTCATTTATCTACCCTGGGAGGATGGAAAGCTGAGTTAGCTTAGGCGGGAAAGAAGGTCGCACTAATATTCAAATCTCGGCAGAGCCGGGAATCAAACTGGGGACCTTGTGGTCGGAAGGCAGAGATCTTACTAACTGCGCCAACTATGCCCGCCCGATTGTGGTGCCAATTCGTTATTTTGATGCTTTTTTCTTATTCGTTGTTTGTTTTATAACGTATCAAGATGCAAAGCGGGGTAATACATCCAGTTATTCAAGAATACTACGTACAATTTAGCGCTATATAAACTAATAACAAAATGTCTTTTCCACTTTTCTCAATAGTGTTGCAAATGTTAAAGAAAAAACATTTGAAAAGCATTTAAGTAAAGATAGACAATTATTTTATTCTCTTTCAAGGTACTAAAGAGAGTTTTATAAAATATTTAAAAATAAAGATATCCAAATTATTCTATACAAAAGATCAAAACGGATTTTTTACCTTTGTAGCAAGCGTGTTTACTTTTCTTAAACATTTAAGGTACACTAATCTGTAACAAATTCCTTTTGGTTCTTGAATGTAGGTACGTCATGTTATCATCAGAAAGGGGTGGAATCCGAATTGAATACGCCAGAACAAAAATGGGTGAGGTACGCACAGAAAATGCACGGTTAATGCGCTTTATAGTACTCCATTAACGCATGTATACCATTATTATTATTCATGTATTTGGGAAGCGTTAAAAAAATGTTTCGCTTATTGCGTTTGAGAAGGTAGTTTTCACAAACGTAATGCATAGTGCATGGCTAATGAATGAAATAATAATGTAGAAAATATTTCGTTTCTCTGATGAAAAGAAGTGTTTATGTCTTTTAAAAGAACTTTGAAACATAATCATATTTTATTTATCTCACACTTGATGCTTTGTCTCTGATGCAGAATTGTTTCAGGAGGCGCCTTCCAAACCAAAATCTGACGAACATCTCCCGATCACAAAAGCGAATTTTCTATCGTTGTAATTGCTATATGTAACATTGAACCCGACGTTAATGACAAGGATAGCGATAACCACAACAAAAGTAACGATAAAAATTGAAACTGATATCATCATTAACAACAATATATTATTGATTTTGATTCTAGTTCCTTGATTTTTGTTCTTTTGTCTCAAAGTTTGTCTTTGTTTTCAGTAAGCGATTGTTCCTTTACTTATAGATCCTATTGTTGTATCACAGTCGAATAGTTTTCTACTATATTAGCATATAGAGAAAAACATTTTACATTCAGTTGAACTGATGATGTTGTCGGGATGGCAACGAAACGTTGTCTAATGCAGTCAGCTTTTTTATTAAATTGTATACCAAAAGTTACGTTCATCAATATTATTATTATTAATACTTAAATTATTATAATTTTAACTGTTTTGTTATCCTTTCTAGGGACGAGCGGATCTAGTTGGGCCTCCCTCTAGTCAAGCATTGACTATGCTCAATGGATCGCCAATAGTTTTCACGAATCAGTCGCCGTGATGCCATTATCACGGAAATAATTAATTTTTAGGAGCTGTAAATTTACAGTCTTGAATTGACATGTCTGTAAATACTTCTTTGTACATATTCTTAAGGTGAATAAAGAATTTCCATTTGTCAGTGAATCATTATCTATAAGGGCGGCCTCGAAATGGGAAATAAATAATTACTATACAAATATGAGTGTTTTGCTGTAAAATACACCACTCGTAGATTTGATTTTTAATTAACACACAACACTCTTAAAACTTATCGTGGCATAAGGCATGTTTCGGCAAACCTTTGCCTTCCTCATTGCGAAAATGTATGCCACGATAAGTTTTAAGAGTGTTGTGTGTTATTTAAAAATCATTACTATTGTAATTAATTCAAAATCATAATTTTGGAATGTACTTTTCTTGCATTATGATCGAGTTGATCCACCATTTTCGTTCAAATACTTGTCGGTGAGCACTTATTTTTACGGAATGAAGCGAGTGCCAAATGATTGGCGACATGTATTAGCAATTTTAAGCGTTGATTATCATAATTTACGTTCAAAAATGTGATATTTTCGTTCGTTTCTTCAGGCCTCCGTTCTCTTGCTTCTGTAGTATAGCCGGGTGCACCCCAATCCCCTGTCAAATTTGCCGGTGGGTACCCCTCACATTGAGTCAACAGATTGTTTCTGCCCCTGAGGTCCAACCAGCATTTCCCTTTAAAAGTACATGCACTGAGGAAAAAATTTCTGGAGGAGATTCAGTGTGACTAAAACGGTAATTTATTCAATTCATTTTTCGCGACTTTAACCTCAGCAAATTTGTTGACTTGCGGAACGGGTATTGACTAACCAAAAAATTTTAAAAAAACATGTTTCAAGAATGAACAAAAACGGAAGGGAAATAATCGTAAGAATCATTGCATACAAGCGATCGATAAAACGATCCGAATTAAACTAAACCCTGGCTCGACAGACAATATTTACCTTACCAATGTGAATAGCCTGTCATTTTAAAAGTAGTTTACCATATACACCATTTATAACCATTTAAATGCATGATGTAAACGCATTGAAGCATCTGCAAAATGCGTATAAGAATCGTTATTATTAATAATAATAATAATAATAATAATAATAATAATAATAATAATAATAAGTTATTGGTAAGAAAGGGCTCCTTCCACCTTAAAATGCTAAAGACAGTGTCCCCAATGAGTAGGTCTTTGGCTAGCTAGAAATAACTTGACACCTAAATAAAACCAATTAACTGCAGTAAAAACGTCTGGATGCAATTAAGCCAGATAGGGCGTAAATCACGTGACCTATCTGGAAAACAGGATACAAATGAACTGTTGAATATAACACTGACTATATACAAATAATGGGATAAATAAACTAAAATGTTAGCTACAAGAAAAATTAATGTACAGTCAGATGTTATTAGTAAAAAAATTATGATAAAACTTTAAAAGTTCGAGCGATGCTTAGTGAGCTCGAGATGACTGTTTTCTGCATGCGCCTAAGGATCTCTCCACCTTTCTTGGGTCCAAACAGTTCCCTCATTGATCGGTCAACTTCGCAGGACCAACCCCTAGAACGTTAATAATGATGTTGTACTGCTTTACGCTGTATCCTGGGAATAGTTGTTTAAGTTCCTATCTGAGGGGGCCATACTTCCGTGTTTTTTCTTCATCTTTCTCTGTCCGGTTTTCCACCCACGGGCAACTCATTTCTACCGCGATTATCTTCTTCTCCTTATGATCAATGAATCTTGCATCCACCCTGTTTCGCGGTACATGCTCATATTCTGCAAACACGGGTACATCCTAGTAAGCTTTTGCCCCTGGTGACTCGTACATTGGCTTTGGTTCTACATATGAATACCATGGAGGTACTGAATCTACCAAACCCAAATTTCTCAACTTCTCGAAGAACAATAGTTGAAGAGCAGAGTTATGTCTTCGAAGGTACTTGTTTTGTGCAAGGGCTGAGCAGCCAGCTAGAACATGTGCCAGGCTTTCCGGGGCCTTACCACACATTCTCCATGTAACGTCATCACCTTGTGTTGTACGAGTCTTACATGAAGTGTACAATTAGATTGGTGTTAATTGTTTGTAAAGCTCCATCATCCCTGCAATGGTGTGAGTTGATGCGTCTTTCCAACTCGTTAACCATGCAAGACAGCCTTGCTGATCTAACTGCCATTTTCAATATGTTCTTTAAGTTCTTCTTAGCTTAGGCACTTTGTTTCCTCTAATGTCACTGCACGTGGGCTCGGGGCACTCAAGTTGTACCGTCATCCCCATTTCCTCTGCATACTTGATTGACTCTTTGACCAGTAATTGATGACCTTTGTTTCCAGTATCTCTTCTTCTTCTTCTTCTTCTTCTTCTTCTTCTTCTTCTTCTTCTTCTTCTTCTTCTTCTTCTTCTTTTCCTTCTCCTTCTTCTCCTTCTTCTTCTTCTTCTTCTTCTTCTTCTTCTTCTTCTTCTTCTTCTTCTTTTCCTTCTCCTTCTTCTTCTTCTTCTTCTTCTTCTTCTTCTTCTTCTTCTTCTTCTTCTTCTTCTTCTTCTATTTCTTCTTCTTCTACTACGATTCTCTCTAGTTTTTTCGGGATGTTCTTAATCATGTCTCAGCAACTCCCCGCAGCTTAGAGACACAACACTTTCCGCAACAGGTGGGTAGTTTCGAGGATAGCCGACAACCGTATACTTCCAAAAATGTAAGGTAGATCTAGCTTCCCCTACCAGGCCTTTGAGTTTTTTGAGATGTTTCCAAGTGCACCAACCACGACTGGAATAACTGTCACTTTCGTGAGGCTTCATGAATCCTTCTAATTCATGCTAAGTCCTGAGATACCTTTCCACCTTCTCCTCCTCAATAGTGATCATGTTCTGGTCCGCTGGTACAGCCATGTCGATAAGTGTCCATTCCTGTGTGTCTTTATGCACTAGATTAATACCTGGCCGATTATGCTTCAGTTTCTAATCTATGCGAATAGTCGAGCCCCACGTAATCCTCACTTTTTCGTTCTCTGCAACTGTTAGGGGTTGACGGTCATACCACTTGTCGTTATACTCTATCTGCGTACTTAATGCATATCTTCCAGTGTAACCGCAGGGTTACCTTGTCGTGGCGCTTCCTGTACTCTCTTTGGGCAAGTTCTTTACATCCACTGACAATATGTCGTACAGTTTCAGTGGATTCTCCGCACAATGTACACAGTGGAGTCTGTAAGGTTTTTTCTATGTTCATTATCATTATTATTATTATTATTATTATTATTATTATTATTATTATTATTATTATTATTATTATTATACGAGAAATATTCCGGGAAACAGAGATTAACATCACAGTTGAAGGACAAAAACATCTGGGTGCGGCTATCGGAT
>JAOBBB020297667.1:0-10746 GCA_025331005.2 Zoanthus gigantus | reverse complement strand
ACCATCAGAACCTGGAACTGTCTACCAAATTCTGCCGTTTCTGCACCTACCATTGAAAAATTTAAATCCGCCTCAGCACTCTGTTTAGATAATGTCAGAGTGCCCCACCATCTGCGACGACTGTGAGTGGCCTAAACCCTAGACATTAGCAATAGCTAAAATTAGGGAAAATTTATTTAAGCATTTAAGCATTTAACTATAAAACGAATTTCTCAAAAGACTTGCAAACTATAGTATGTGCATTTTGATTGGTTTACGAGTGTGTTTTCATGGCGCTATGAAGCATGAAAATAACGAGCAATATTGTTGGCTTTCTCCATGTTGTGAGAATTTTAGTTTCATGAATGAAATAAAACTATATATATACGCGCTTCGTATATCATCTTTCTCTTTGTTAAGATGGAAAATGATAAATTTATAAAAGAATTAAAACATTTTCTCTGTACCTTCACAGCCTGGTGAAAACCTTGGCAAATGTTGTGAGAATTCTCAAGCAGGTGAAAACCGTTCACGTACATTGATCTGCTCTCGAATTCTCCCAAACGTTCGCCTCGGTTTTCACCAGGCTAAAAAGGCATGGAGAACATGTTTTATTTCTTAAATATATAGATTTTATATGTTAACAAAAAAATGTTTAAATTATTTTTCAAAAAAAAAACTAACACTAAGTACATATTTAGATTGGCCGACGTTTTTTTCTAAGGACAACCGAACACTTCCGAAAATTTTCCGATCTATACCGAAAAGTGTCGATGATTTCGGCGGGCTGCTCGATTCTAAATTCAAAATTGAACGCCAAAATGGCGTCTTCGGCGAAGTCGCCTTTGCCTCCAAGGCCTTTCAGCGTCCCTGTGCTTAGTCATAGCATGCATTCAGATTTATATTCCTACAGAATATTAAACTCAGGGATTAAATCTCCACTGGTAAGGATCTTTCATCCTTTTTATTTTGTGTGTTGTGCAGAATAGAAAAATGACACCACATTGTTTGCATCAACTGTAATAGGACCGGTTGGATATTTTTTGTTTGCTATTTAGTGCTCCGACAATTTAGGATTCTCATATGGCGCTGATCGTATGGCTTACAGTTATTTATGATAGCAATATGATTTGTAATTTGGAAATTTGATGTCTGATGCCATTGTCAGTTACAAAGTATAATACAGGAAAGACGATTGAAAGCCCTTCGGTTTCGAAAAGTAGATTATTTCGAGATTGAAGCAATCTGCTCAGATTGATGTCGTATCTTTTCTGATGGATAATGTAGTGCAATCAATCTTATGTTTCTTCCCCTCAAGTCATGTTTTTGCTGCTTGAGTTTTTGTTTAATCGAGGTTTAAATAAAAACTTTATAAGTCTTTTAAAAGCAACCCAGCTCTGCTTTGTTTACCTAAATTTCTTTGTCGCATCGCAAGTTTCTGCAGTCCTGGGCGATGAAAAGAATATTAATTATTTAATTTTTTCTATAAATTTTTAAAACATAAAGCTACATTTTAATCATATGGATAGTAATTTATTAGTTTAAATAATAGTTTTTTCATGTCTAGTAAATTTCAAAATAGAAATAGATGTTTATTTATTTAAAGTTTTGAGTTAAGGAACTGACAGTAAATTTAAATTGCGTCCTATCGTCAAATCTTTAAAATATATTTTCTAGCAATTATGATTATTACAGTTCTATGGTAACCTTGCTTTAATTTTTGAATATTTGAAGAGAAAATTGCTGATTTAGGAAATTAACTCCCAAAAAAATCCATTGCAACACAGGACAGGTGTTAAGTCTGCAAAATAATAAAAAGAAATTAGCATAGTATTTGAATTTCTGATTGCTAAGACAAGATTGTCGATCCACAACTTTTGGGCAGCTTTATGACCTTGGAAGTTAAATAATGTTAAGATAATTGTTTTGATTTTGAGGTCAGTTTTTAGTTATTGCGTGTCAAGGCTGTTTGACTCTCAAGAGACCTTTTTCATATTTTTTACGTTTTTTGTAATCAAATATCATTTTAGTCTTTCAAATTGTTTTTTGTTGTCAAAAGCATGACATATTTTTTGATTACGAAGTCTTTGTTTTTTTGACAAAGTGGTGACCTCAATCCACCACCACAGATATATTAGATTGGCATTTAGATAAAAATTTGCATAACTTTGAAGCACTACACCTAGCACTGGTATGGTATAGTCTTAATCGTTGAAGTATGTTTATTTTTTATAATTGTTGGATAGTTCTGATGATATTGGTTGCAAAAATGTATATTTTACTTAGATTGACCAAAAGTCCTAAAATATCTTGACTAGTTGTCTCTTACATTTTCAAAAAAAAATTATTTATTGCTTTTCCTTTGAAATTTATCATCAGGTATTCATTTTATTTTTATTTTGCTCAATAATGACTAAAGTTAATTTCTACTTTTCTGTGTAACATCTAATGATTATTATCTTACTGTCAGATACTGAAGATTCTCATAATAACATGATTTGGTAATGAACTTTTCAGTATTTAGAGTTTTTTGACGATTGATAGGAATTCATGCAGTTTTAAAAAAGTTAAATTTTAATTAAATTTTTTTCATCTGGTTGTATAGGATAGTCTAGCAATTTAATTTATATTTTAATGTTACAGTCAAAATGAATTTATCAGGAAACATAATTTAAAAAAAAACAAAATAAATTCAACTGTAGGCTTCTGAAGTACTGAATAAATACACATGTTCAACCTACTTCTGGGGATTTATACAATAAAAGTTCCAAAAACAATTTTGTGCCATTATCACCTTTTCTGAATTCTTATATTTTTATATTGTGTTACAGGGAAAAGAACTTGCCAGAAAGGGCTTTTATCATTCAGGCGACTTGTTTGGAAGTCCTTGTTATCCCTCACCTTTGGATCGCATTCGATGTGGCAGGAGTAGACGAGCATTGGAGTTAGGACTTGTGCAGAATCTTCAGGACTCGCTAGATTTAAACGCAACGTTTCCCAAAATGCAGCGCCTTTCAAAGCTAAAGAAAAGTGAAGGGGATTTTGATTCTTATAAACCATCAGAGATCAAAAGTAAGAAAATTACTTTGAACTGTATAAGCCTCTTTTTTTTGCATTGTATAGTTGTTGTTTACTTAACTTATAAATTACCTTTGTGAAAAAAATAACTTTTCAATAATGCAATAACCATGTTACACAGTTTTTTGTTATAGTGCTTCTTTCAATAGCAGTAGCTGAAGTTCGGATTAAAATGGATTGAAAACTGTATTTACATATATTAATCATACGACACTCATATTTTCCAAATTACACAGGTAACCCAAACACAAGTTAATATAAAGACACTGCAGTAGCTACATGCAGTCTCAGACTGCATATCTTTTAATTAATTTTTGTAACTTGTAATTCCTTTAACTGTTGCAGGTGATTCGATGCACAGCTTTAGCTATGCTGCAGGTCACAGTCGGGGCTCCTTTCTTGCGAACTCTACTTCTCAGCTTGGTGCTTCCCTTGGAAGATCTTGGCAGTTCTACAATTTTGTTGGCGGAGCTGGAACAGGAACTGTACTCCCAACAACTGTTCGTAATCCAGTAAGTGCATTCTGGGTTCCTACTTGCTCTGAAAATCAAGGGTCTGTTGGACACCCTGTAGTCCATCAAAATGGGGGATCCTTCCCAAAACTGAGCCCTGGG
Source organism: Zoanthus gigantus (assembly GCA_025331005.2). Classification (NCBI taxonomy): domain Eukaryota; kingdom Metazoa; phylum Cnidaria; class Anthozoa; order Zoantharia; family Zoanthidae; genus Zoanthus; species Zoanthus gigantus. Next base: position 7,075 of record JAOBBB020297667.1, on the reverse strand, counting down.
TGCTAAATTTTGAAAGAAAAAGTTAACAGTTTTTGGGCTCCATGCCCAGAAACCATTTAAACCCTTAAATCTGTAACTACTTACAGTAACTTTTGGACTGCGTTAATCGTAAATTCAGTTTACAAAGTCAATGACATTGAAGTCAAATGACGAAGACAAAGTCAGACAACATTTAAAGAAATAATCATGATAAACTGTTTTCAATACAATCAAATTTAGGAATGGATGTACACAGGCCTGTCAGTGAAAAAATCTGTAGGCGTGCAATCATTCACTCGCCTTGGCTGACCAAGGCAAGTGTTGGCGTGTGGTGATTTAAGTGGCTAAAAATGCAACTATGCAGGTGCTTGTAGATTTCGTCTGCTTTTTTACTGCAAAGGAGACAAACTGTTTTGACTGCTTTCAGCAAAAATAATTATTTTTGATACATTTAAATTAAGTTTTTCTTAACATGATAGAGCTCATTTTTTACGACGGCCTCAACTTTTGAGGGACAACTAAAAATAATTCATGGTCGCTCCATGTACAACAAGAAATTTTGCAGAGGGACCCACAGCTACATGTTTTTCCGTAAATTCTAAAAGAAAAGAAAAACAATGACCTGTTTTCAAAAAGTAAGAAGTCACTGCTTAGAAATACCAAGAGAGATAAATTATTTTAGGTGTGCGATGGATCGCACATCTGGCATTTGTTATGCATGTGAATAGACGTGCACGTGCAATCGCTCGCCTTTTATTGACAGGCCTGATGTACATGTATTTAAACAATTGTTCACTAAAAAATGAGTAAAAAACTGAGTACTAAAATGACAGCGCAGGCCTGGGTAGCTTGTTTGGGTAAACATAATTGTTTAACTCAATGAATCAACATATTGTCTTTAAGAATCAACACTAATAGCAACAGTATTTTGGATGAATCAAAAGAACTATTTTTTGAAAATTTTGGGCCATTAACAAAATTCATTGTGCCAAAAACTTTAAAAACTAAATTGGTCATTTCTATCCAGAATAAATACACTTACACACTCAGTCCTCGTCATGCTCTTGGGCACATAAGGCCATAGCCAGAGCTCATCACTGCTGCCCTTTGCCTTATTTACCAGCTCACTCCAGGTGACATTGTTTGATCCTGCATCTCGTTTTCCACTGTCCGTTGCCATAAGTTTCTTTTGGTCTTCCTATTGACAGTTTCTTTACGATTTGTGCCAGCTTGCCGGTCTGATGCATGGTGCGTACATTCCAGCCACCAGTTCTGATCTTTACTTTTGGTGTTGCCATAGAAGAGTTTGCCTATCTAACAGATGCTTTTAAAATTCTATTTACGTATATGTTGTGGTTCAAATTTAATCTTTGGTTTGATTTTTTTTAAACCAGTTTAAAATTTTAAAACCAGTTTAAAATTTTTGAACCAGTTTAAAATTTTCAAACCAGTTTAAAATTTTGAAACTAGATATGATGAATTTTTTTTAACTATTGGTAAGAAATGAAAATATTTGAGAACTTGCATCAATTGCTTGTGTGGCCTAGTGGTAGTGATAGTTGACTTAAAATTCAGAGTATAGAGGCTCAAATCTTGGTGAGTACAAAAAAAACTTCTTTGTGAAAAAAATGTGGTTGATTGATGTGTGTGGGGGTGGGGTGCAATAGTTGGGTTAGGGAAGAAGTGTATTTGGGAAATGGGGTTAGGGTTAAGGTTAGGTCGGAATAAGGTTAAGGGTTGAGGTTAGGATTAGGAGAGAAGTGGAAGAGAAGTGGAGAAAAAAAGAAAAAAGATGAAGAAAATACAACAAAAGGAGAAAATGTTTTATTTAATTCAAAATAGATAAAACTAAAAAAAAAAAGTTAGAACTTTTTTCATTGGTTGGAAAATTCTAAACTGTTTGGAAAATTTTAAACTGGTTTGAAAAATTCAAACCAAAGGTAAAATTTGAACCACAACATATACACCCTTCAAAATAAACGATAAACAGGTTAATAGAATGACATTTCTAAACTTGCTAAAATATTTCCGTATTAATGGTTTTTCGGCAAGACAAAAAAAAAGAATCAAAGAAAAAGAGTTGTTTGCATTCAAGAGTTTGTAACTGCTTCATTTTGAACACAAAACCACAAATATATAGACATATCAAGTAAACCCAGCAAATGATAAAACAGACATCTAATAGCTGATTCCAATCTTACAAAAATTTTCTTTTCACCAGTGTTTTTGACAAGAAAGAATTCATGTCACAGAATTATGAAAAGGAGCTGTTTGCATTCAAGAATCGGTTGCAGCTTCATTTCCGAGATGAAGCCACGCTTGTTGCAGCTCTCACCCACACTTCTTATGAGCCTGATGAATCTGAAGATTACCTGGGTAGCCGTGGAAAACCAGACCCCAAGTTAGCTTTGCTAGGTATATATTATTCAAATAATAATTATGACAAAAAACATGATCGGAAAGACAATTTTTTGCAAAATTTTTAAAATCTTAAATACATGTGCGCATATCAAATTAGTGAGAAATTTTTAACATGTGAAAAATAACCTTGTACCTCTAAATATACAGTATCATGTAATATTCTGTTTAATGTGTTATTAGGCCAGATCAATTTACTTTCCAGATAATTTTTCAGGACCAACCGGCATTTGTAAAATCTGGATCAGATCATCAGATCATCGGATCAGGTCATCAGATCAGATCACCAGGTCGGATCATCGGATCCTTCAAAAAAAAAATCTATGAAATAAAAATTTCAGAAAATATTTCAAAAAATATATTTATAAGCTAAAGCTAAAAGTTAACAACAACAGTTTGCCCCATATAGAAATAATATTTAATGTAAAATAACGAGAGACACCCCATAGCAATAAAAACAAACATGATTTTAAAGATTTTATTTGTTTTTTTGTCTTGCAACTGCTTATTGATCTGAGACCCTAATTGTGCTTAACACAGCAAAGAAAATTAAGTTACATTTTTCTGGCCATTGGTCATAAAAAAGCGGCTAAGATCTTAAAATAACAGATTTTTAAAATTTATGATTTATCTTGTGTCTTTAACCAAAGAAACGGCAAAAATGACATCTTTGTTATTTTATACTGATCACTCTATATTATAGTTTTTTTTTGCCGTAATGTTTTATATAAATTATTATATATTTTATATTTTTTCCATCCACTTTTTTCTATTTGCATTTTCACTGTACATCTGTGTCTATTTTAGGACACAGCTTTATATCTCGACATGTCACAGAGTATTTGTTTTTCAAGTTCCCTTCTCTACCAGTTGATGGATTAAGGTAATTCATTAGTTTCTGCTGCTCAGTCTCTGGTAATAGCAACTGGTAAATGTAATATAATTCTAGAAATCAGTGTTGTACAAAGTCCTATAATTAACTTAAAAAAAAGATAATGAAGTAAGATGAAAACTATAACATTTAAATATAATTAGGTTAATTATAAATAAGTAAAAATATATAAATTAAATGCAGTTAAATATATTTAAAGGGTCTAGTGCAAAAACAACTTAAGTAACTTTGATGAAATGCAAAATTCTCCCAAGGGTTATGAAGAGATAATGAGGATAATGTAGGGAGAAATATGAACTTGATCAAAATTCTTTTAATATGTCATTTTTTTCTAGTTCAAAAACAATGTGACTTTGTATGAAATGCTGAATTCTCCCAAAAGTTATGAAACATAAGAGGGATAATCTAGTGAGAGTTGAGAACTTCATCAAACGTCACTTACGTCGTTTTTGCACTAGACCTTCAATTATTCATTGAGGACATTTACTAATGTATCAAATATATAATTTATGAGCCACAGTTGCAGACTATCTAAGAGCCTCAAATTAATGGTGACCCTACATTTTCTTCTAAAATGACACTAAAAAGCCCCTTGGGTCGTTGTCATTAATAATTTAATTAATTTAATGTACAGTAGTAATAGTAAAGAGTATCTGGTGACTCACCCTAAGTATGGAAATAACTGCATTTATGTTGCCTTTGTACATTGCTGGATACAGTTGCATTCTAGTTTTTACAACGTCAGCTGGCTGAGTGAAGAGAGAGGCCAGACACCCACCTACAATACCACACCCAAATGTCTGGATAGATGACAGCTGTTTGACTTCAAAACCTGACAACATTAAAGAAAAAGGTCATAAACTAAGGACTCTTCTACTAAGTTTCTAAAAGTAAAGTTCTCAAAACTCATCAAAATTTTATATACTCTGAAAATGCCAAAAAATCAAATGTTCAAACTTATGTAATGCTACAAAGAATGAACAACCGGTCAAAAGCAAAATAACCTGTTATTTATTATTAACATATAAAGAATTGTATTCAATGTTTGCTTGTCTACTTAAAATTTACTAAAAGCAATTTTATGTTTGTGTGATGATCTCACATTGTGAAAAACTGGCTGTGCACACATCATAAACAATAAATAAATTGAATTTTTGCTTTTGAAAAGTGGGAAGTGAATTTAGCATAGCAAACATAAAAATGGACTTTCAAAATTAAATTTTAATAAGAATCATTCCATTAGCCAAATTGTTGATTTATGCCAATTACAATTAAAATAATCACTGTCTTGCTAGTATTTAATTTTTTTTGTTTTTAAATCAAACACAAAATGAAATACTCTGACGCTAAAAATATCAAGAAAAAAAAAACAAAAAACTAATGATTTAATTAACAATAATCTAATTATCAAATATAAAAAAAAAGGAGATAGATTACTGTTTCAACGAAGAAACCTGAATAAAAACAATTATTGTTTCCATAATAAATAACAATTGCCAATCAATAATTAATAAAATGATCATTTCATTAGCTAGTTTTGAAAACTTGATGCTTACCAGATCTTGCAAGTTTCTTAGCCTCAGTGTAGAACATCAGATAAAGCCCAGAAAAGGGTGCATCTCGAAGAACTGTGGCAACTAGTCCACTGTATAAGCCCTTCTTTCCTTCAGTCTTGTAGATGGATTTTAATGCATGCAGCATACTTCGGTATTGGTAACGACCACTCTGTAACATTGAAATTAAATTATTCTCTCTCAAAACATCTGATAAGATAGAATTAAATAAATATTGCATGACTTAAATATGCCAATTAAACAACTTATCCAATATCTTTCCAAAAGCAGGTTTTACATAAGATTTCATGGATGTCACCTTACTAAACCACCATGATAAGGAAAAGGAGATAGCAGTGAACAGGACACATTCTGAAAAAGGACAAGAGCAAGCATGTTTGAGAAGCAACAGCATGGATGCCAGGAGGAAAGTGCAAGGGAACTAGACTGAAAGAAAAATGGAGAACTGTAAGAGAAAAACTGATGGAGAAAAAGAGGACAGAGGACCTAATGGAGGTGTTGGGATTAAAGGAAACAAAGGTTCAGGAGGTAATGGCGAATGGAGTGAGATAGTATGGGCATGTGTTGAGGAGAGATGATGGGCATGTTTTGAGAAAAGCATTGGAGTTTGAAGTGAAGGGCAAGAGAAAAAGAAGACAACCAAAGAAGACATGGAAGACACAAGTGGAGAAGGAGAGCAAGAGTGCTGGTTTGGAAAAAAAGGATGCCAAGAATCGAGCGAGATGGAGACTGAGAGTTGGAGAGATTGCTGCCAAAGTGGGGTAAATCTGGCCACCCCTGTTTAACGGGATAAACCCAGATCAAAATTGGATTGATTGATTGATTGAAATGTCAAATGTTTTTGACAGTGAAAAAAAATGGAAAGCCAACTAGATTCAAAACCATGGGCAACAACATCAGCTATAGTAAATAACTCATGAAAGTAGTAAGGCAACCTTTGTGGGAATTAAGACAATTTTCTGATTTCTTTAATTTCAATAATTGTTTTTTTAATTTGAAGTCAGTTCTTTGGCAATCCTGATAGTGCATGCATGTATATTAGCTTCATATTCGTCATCTGAATTACGTCAAAAATGAAGGGGTTCAACTGAGCCTTTTAATTTATTACTTTATTAATAATAATTGTAGTTAAAAAGTTTTACCAAGAATGTACATCAAAATGACAATCTATGCCCGGAACCAAAGTTTGAAAACCATAAAAATTCTGGTCAAGTTACCAACTAAGGGTAATCTTGAAGCAACCTCCCCCAGAAATGATTAAAAATAAGGGTTTCTAAAATGGCCATTTCTGAAGTTTTGATACAAATTCCTTGATTATCAGCCACAGTTAAACTCATGATTCACTAAAACTCTTTCAGACTCCAAATCTCCCAACCTGATCCTATACTTTTCATTTAAAAGTTTAAGAGAATTACATTTCTCATAACCAATGTCCTATTTTGTATGTGTTATGTAAGGAGAAAATGGGTGTTGATAACTGGGACTGAAAGGGTTAATTAGCAGTTTTTCAACAAGTTTTACAAACCATTTAATATTTGCTATTTGTATACACTGTATGTCCTATTTTTTATAAATTGGCTGAATTTATCAAATGAAAATTAACACAGAATTTGATCACAAATGTGAGTTTTTAATCAGTAACATTCATCGATAAATGTGAGTCTAACCCGGCACTGGCAAATCACTTGGGGTTTATGTCTAAAGGTCAAATTAATGAATCAGATGGACTTTACTCTAAATCTCTTTGTTTCTGACTAAGATCTTGCATCATATTTTTATATTTTGCACCCACATCAAAATATTGTCTTACTCAGACACTGGAAACTAACAGTTCTTTATGATGTTTCCTAAATATTAGTATATATTAATTATTTTTTGAAGAGTAAAATTACATATTATGTCTGCTCATATATTTGTCTGCAGTCTTGATGTAAGTAAGCCTAGGGGTTGTTGACACTTTGTTCTGTTACAGCCAACTTGGACTTACTTGTCTTGTTGAAGTTTTAATTACAGCACATTTTCCTTTTCTTTGTGAATCCAGGTCAACATTTGCTCCATCTTCCTCTGCCTGCATTAAAAAGAATAAATAATAATATTAGCTAAATCCTTTACGAGCCTAGTGGCCCATGGAGCCAGCGCTTATCTCCGGTTTCTGTAGTGTTAAGTGGATGAGAGTCTTTGACTCCCCCTGGATGGGACACTAATCCATCGC
>JAOBBB020297580.1:0-10746 GCA_025331005.2 Zoanthus gigantus | reverse complement strand
CGTGTATTGTTATCATCATTAACGTTGCGGCTTTGAACAGAAGACTTATTTAAATACTGCTTAAAAGTTTTGTCAATTATGTATGAGGGAAAAGAGTTACGCTTGAGAGTATCTGAAAGTTGATTAAAATCACTGTAAAAACTGGATGATGTGTTGTTGATTTTAAAAATCCTGTCAATAAGAGTTCGGATAAGACCGATTTTATAACGAAACGAGAAGTAAAGCTGAAGAAATTGGTTAATTAAGACCATGCAGTGTAGGTTTTTTTTAATAAAAAACAAAAAAAAAACATTCACTTGAAGAACTGTTGATTAATATATCTTAAAAAGAATGTTTGCCGTCTGTTTCTCAAAAGTGAATTTAACGTTCGCATGCTGAAAATTAATAAAATCAAAAACTGGCATAGCAAATTAGCATCCTGTTCATTATTCAAAACACAAAAGGTGTCATCAACATAGCGCTTATACAGTAAAAGGTGAGATTTGTCAAAATTATGAATCCACGTTTCTTCGTGGAAGCGAAGAAAAAAACTCCGACTATTGCTCTAACGTTTTTGTAAAACGGATCTCAATATAAAATTAGTTTTTACTTCTATTAAAATAAAACATACTAAATTTATACTATTGTTTTTTCGTCGCGGGCTTAGTTTCCAGTTTGCCGGTTGTTTTGTTTTTCACAAGCGGCCAGATAGATATATTTTGGTATGAACAAAAATTGGAGAAGTAATGGAAGATCAACTAGCACCACAAATTTTTGTAATAAAGTTAGTGAATTAGGAAAAAAATGTATGCAAAGAGAGACAAGCAATTCATTCGCATTTATTTTTAAAGAACAACGAATGCGCACGAATAATACCGACAGTTGCGGGGTATTCTGTAATGGGGGATTTGATAATCACAAATTTCGTGTTTAACTTTGTCTACATACAATCATTTTTTTAGCCGTTATCGTTGTCAAAACTTTTAAATTATTATATACAGACAAAAAATTTCACCGTTATCCCAATGACTTAACGGCGACATTTTGGGTCTGTATAACATCAAATATAAAATTTCGCCGTTATTCCTATTCGTTTGTAAAAAGAAGACAGAGGTTAGTATTTATTAATTCAAACCAGTCCCCAAAGTTGTTGTTGTTCATTATAGTGCTGATCCGTAAAACGGTTGGTTACGGCGAAAATAATTTGAATCATGACGTGTGAGTACTTGTTCGAGACACGGCTTCTGCCTGTTCACAAGTTTATATAAGAACATAACAAATTACATCGCTATCCTAAGAGTCCTTGTAGGTCTGTTGATGGAGCGTCCGCCAAGTCTTCGCAAGGTCGTGGGTTCGAAACCCGTCATAGTTTCATAAATTTTTCTTTCGGAGTATCGTTACTTTGTAAAAAGAAGACAGAGGTTAGTATTTTTTCTTTCAAACATGTGCCCAAAGTTGTTGTTATTGATTACTGTTCTGATCAGTAAAAATGTAGGCTAGAGCGAAAATAATTTAAATCATGACGTCTGACGGGTTGTTAGAGACAGCTTCAGCCTGTTCACAAGTTTATATAAGAGCATAAAAAACGACATAGCAATCCTAAGAGTCCTTATAGGTCAGTGGATGGAGCGTCTGCCCGGTGTTCTGAAGTTCGTTGGTTCGTAAAACGTCACATACTCAGAATTTTTTTTTTTTTTTGAGTGTTGTTCGTTTGTAAAAAAAAGACAGAGGTTAGTATTTATTTATTCAAACCAGTGCCAACAGTTGTTGTTCATTATAGTGCTGATTCGTAAGGCGATTGGCTAGGGCGAATATAACCTTAATCATGACGTGTGAGAAATGACATCGCAATCCTACGAGTCCTTGTAGGTCAGTGGATGGAACGTCGGCCAAGTGTTCGCAAGGTCCTGGGTTCGAATCGTGTCATGAGGTCAGAATTTTTATTTTTTTGAGTATTATTAGTTTCTAAAAGGAAGACACAAGTTAGTATTTATTCTTTCAAACATGTGCCCAAAGTTGTTCTTATTCATTATTGTGCTGATCCGTAAGAGCATAACAAATTATACCGCTGTCCTGAGAGTCCTTGTAGGTCAGGGGATGGAGCGTCCGCCAAGCGGTCGCAAGGTCGTGGGTTCGAATCCCGTCATAGTTTCAGAATTTTTTTTTTTCGGAGTATTGTAAGTTTGTAAAAAGAAGACAGAGGTTAGTTATTTTTCTTTCAAACATGTGCCCAAAGTAGTTGTTATTCATTATTGTTCTGATCCGTAAAACGGTAGGCTAGAGCGAAAATAAATTAAATCAGACGTGTGAGGGTTTGTTAGAGACAGCTTCAGCCTGTTCACAAAATTATATAAGAACATAGCAAATGACCTCGCTATCCTAAGAGTCCTTATAGGTCAGTGAATGCAGCGTCCACCTGGTGCTCCCAAGGTCGTGGGTTCGAATCCCGTCATAGTATCAGAAAATTTTTTTTCGGAGTATTGTTAGTTTGTAAAAAGAAGACAGAAGTTAGTATTTTTTCTTTCAAACATGTGTCCAAAGTTGTTGTTATTGATTATTTTTCTGATCCGTAAAACGAAAGGCTAGAGCGAAAATAATTTAAATCATGACATCTGAGGGATTCTTAGAGACAGCTTCAGCCTGTTTACAAGTTTATATAAGAGCATAAGAAATGACATCGCAATCTAAGAGTCCTTGTAGGTCAGTGAATGGAGCGTCGGCCAAGTGTTCGCAAGGTCGTGGGTTCGAAACCCGTCATGGGTTCAGAATTTTTTTTTTCTGAGTTTTATTAGTTTGTAAAAAGAAGACACAAGTTAGTATTTATTCTTTCAAACATGTGCCCAAAGTTGTTGTTATTCATTATTGTGCTGATCCGTAAAACGTTTTGACACGAAGGTTATTTGAGTATCATTGGCTCGCGAGACTGATGGTAAAAGTGTGCGAGGATTTCTGTTATATAATTTGAAGGCTGGAGAAGGGCCACTGTGGAGTTTAGGACTGGTTCGAAAGTTTAATAGGGCTAAGTATGGATCTTTATTGTCTTGAAGTGGTTTCTTTAATAGACCTTTCACAGTTTGCACTGTTCGCTCTGCCATACCATTACTCTGAGGGTATGTGGGACTTGATGTTATGTGTTGAAAGTCTCACTGGTTAGCAAAGGCTTGAAACTGGTGAGAGGAATATTGAGTCCCATTATCAGAAACAACTATTTTAGGTATCCCATGACGGGCAAAAATTGACTTAAGTTGTGTTATTATAGTAGAACTAAGAGTGTCAGCTAGCAAACAAACTTCAAAAAATTTAGAGTAATAGTCTACTACAAGCAAATAATTCTTATTGTTAAAATAGAAAAGGTCAGTGGCTACTTTTACCCATGATTGCTGTGGGATTTCATGTGGAATAAGAGTTTCTTTTTGTTACTTGTGTCTATTCTCAAGACAAACACTACAATTTTCAATCATATCTGCAATTTCGCTTGTCATTCCAGGCCAAAACAGAGCTTCAATTTGCTCTAGCTTTACATTTTTCAATTCCGAGATGACCTGCATGAATAATTTTTCGCATTTCTTAGCGCATGCTGTTGGGAACAATAATTCGTTCGTTTTTTAAAAGTAATCCATTTGCGAAGGTAATTTCGTTCCTATGTTGGTAGTAGGGCTGTACATCATAATTTATCTCTTTTTTGTCCTGAGGCCAACCGTTTTGAACATAATTTTTTAGTTGCTTCAGACTCTGATCTCGTGAAGTTTCATTCTGAAATTCAAGAAGCTTGGCATCCCTAATTGGAAAACTAGAAATAATAGAATGAACGTAGCGCGTAATGTCTAAATCACTAATCTCTGGTGTCGACGTGTCTGGGAGATATGCACGGCTGTTGCGTCAGAGACTGCCATTTCGTCGCCTGGAGTGTATTTCATTGTAAATTTCAGAGTGTCCAACCGTCCCGATTTAGGCGGGACAGTCTTGATTTTGACTGAGAATCCCGAATTCCGACTCGACGTCAGTCGGAACGGAAAATGTCCCCATTTTGAAAAGCAACGGAGTTCATTTCTTATTTACTGTATTACAATTTTTTAATTGTCTTAGCCTCGGTGTTTTTATTAAGTTCGTTTTTTAATATAGTTAAATTAATAAATAAGTGTTGAGACTGAGATTTTTCACGCCTCATGAGGACCGGCGGATGGCTTGCGGTTTCCGCAAAAATTGAAAGCCCTCTTTTGATTGGTCCAGAGAAGAGAATTCAACACCTTTCGATTCGCACGTGCACGCTACGGTGTCAATGTCGACGGCTGTTTAACTAAAAACGCTAAGTTTGTTGAGAATAATTTAGTGTTGAAGAAAGAGTAAATTAGGAATTGTTATAGAACGGACAAATTTATTCAATGTAGTTTAACGTTATTGTAAAAAAGAGTTTTAACACGGAAACATAGTAGATTCAATTTATCCAACCGAGAATTTCGTGCCCTTAGGCGATAGTATTGTACTGTTGCTAAGAAACATGATGATAACGATAAATTTAGAACACGAACTATCGTCACGATTGAAATGTAATAGCCCTATTTTAAAATTACTTGTACTGTGTAAACACCGGAAGAGTTAACCAAAGCAAATACGTGACACTTGGGACGTGATAAGAAATTGTATTCTCTAGTTTGCGTACAGGAAAGCTCCTACACAGGGCGTTCGATAACTAAATAGATAGATGATTGTATTCTGCAAGTCATTCCGCATACTTTGATGTAAACGCCTTAATTGTAGCTTATATATATATATATATACCGTAGAAAGTTGTAACTTGTGGAGATTGATTGTAAAGATATGTCGAGCGCGTCAGAATAAAATATTGGAAATACAGTCCTAATCGTGGATAGTTCATCAGTTTAACTCAACTCCGATTGTACTGGAGAAGTTACTGGACACAGTTGAATTTATCTTGTGAGATGGCATCTGTTGACCTTTCTAAGAGTAAGAAAAGGAAACGCGAGTGTTCATTCCGATCCAAATGGAAGAATGAAGTATTTACGTTAAAGGTTAATGGGAGAGAAAAGAAATATTCTGGTTCGTGCCTGACAGGTCGTGAGGGTGAGGATTTCACGACTTGCACAGTTTGTTTGGGCAAGTTTTCTGTTGTTCATGGCGGCAGGAACGATGTGTTAAAGCATTTTGCGACTCAGAAACATAATCAAAGCATGTCTGCTAGTAAATCATCAGGTTCTCTACTAAATTTTGGCTTCGGTGATAGTGACGCAGCAAGAAGAGCAAGACAAAAAGAATTAGATTTGCAAGAGAAGATTATGCAGGCCGAGGCAAAATTTGTGCAGTTTGTGGCTGAGCACAATTTGCCGTTTCGCATTGGGGATCATTTTACAAAACTCATTTTAAAAAAAGCATGTTTCCGAAGAATGATGTGGCACAAGGTTTTCAGTGTTCTCGCACCAAAACTTCCGTGTTGTCCAGATATGGCAATGGAAAGTATTACCACGAGAAGCTTGTTGCAGCCAGTTCGACGACTCCCTCAGTCTATTTTAGCCTGTTGATCGACGAGTCTAACGATCGTGGTGTAGAAGCGAAGGACTTGGTGATATTGCTGCGTTTTTTTGACACCAAGTTGATGAAAGCCGTCACCAGATTCCTCGATCTCCCGACAGCAAACGACGGAACGGCAGCTGCAATATTTGCCAAGGTCAGCGAGAGCCTTGAGTCCCGGGGTCTAAGTTACGACAAGCTAATATGTTTTAACAGTGACACTTGTAATACAATGAAGGGCCAGCGCAATGGTGTGGTGCGCCACTTAAAGGAGAAATAACCTAACCTGATTGATTTAGGCTGCATCTGTCACCTGGAGAATCTGGCTGTCAAGGCGGCAGTAAAGTGCCTGTACGTTAATGTTGACTCACTCATGATTGACATCAACACCCACTTTTACCTGAGTGTCAAGCGAAAGGAGCAACTGAAGGAGTTCTGCGACTTTGTCAACGTAACGTACCAGAAGATTTTGGCACATGTGAAGACGAGGTGGCTCAGCCTTCTGCGAGTTGTAGAAAGAGTTGTAGAGCTTTGGCCAGCTTTAGTTTCGTACTTCCAAAGCCATCCTGAGAGCGAGAAACGTGGTCGGGTGCGTAACATCAAGGAACAGCTGAACGACGAGACAAAGTTGTACTTGCTGTTCTTGAAGTTTGTACTGCCTACAGTCAACGCCTTCAATACCGCTTTCCAAGCCACATACTACACAACCATCCATCTACTGCACGCTGACATGAGAAAGCTGACTAAACGTGTCTTGCGCTGTTTCATCGATGCAGATTCAATCAACCCCACTGACATAACTAGCACACCTCTGGAAAGTAACCAGCTTGATGATAACACAGTAGAGGTTGGGGAAGAAGCGAGAAGTTTGGCTGAAAGTTTACTTGAAGATGGTATGACGCTTGAGGTCAAACGGTTCTTTGAACACGTGCGAATCTTTTGTGTTAAGTTTGTTGCCACAACGTTCAAGAAGTTTCCGTTCAACTCCACTCTGTTGTCAGATCTGCGTGTATTGAATCCGGCTGAAAGGCGCGCGTTCAAAGACCTCCCAAATGCTGTTGTACGTCTTGCAAAAGAACTACCCCAGCTTCAGCTCACAGGCAAACTGAATGAGCTGAAAACTGAGGCAATCGATTATCAAACGGCAGAAGCAAGCGATCTTCCAGATAAAATGGAAGTTGATTTGCTCTGGGCAGCTATGCACAATGTGACAGAGGTGGGGGGTGCTGTACCCATGTATTCACATCTTCTGACACTAGTAAGGGCCCTGCTCGCTCTCCCAGCAAGTAATGCTGAGAGCGAACGATGCTTCTCTGTGGTGAGAAAGATCAACACAGAAGAGCATACACAGTTGCAGCGCAGTACCGTGGGGTCTCTCCTTAACCTCAAGTTGAATGTGGATAAAGAATGCCATGAGTACGAGCCACCCATGGAACTGTTGAGCATAAACAAATTTGCAGTTCGTCTGTACAATGAGGAGCACGGCAGCTCCTCTGCTTCCACTTCTAGGAGCCAAGGCTCACCCTCTCTTCCTCCACCTTCTTCCAACAGTCAAGCAAACTAACTGTTCTCTCGATTGGATCCAAATTTATCATGGTCAATGGTTGGCAGTATACAAACTTGATAACAATGTTTCTGCTCTGTTTATGAAGAGCATATTACTTGCTGTTGATATTTGATCCATTTGATGCCACAAAGTAATCACTTTTTTTGATTACATGGTGTTACTATACTAGTGTTAAGTGTGTGAACAAACACAGTGCATGGGATGAAGTTATACTGACTACTTATAATTAGCAATTCAAAAACAAATTTCAGTAATGTTACTCTTGAAAGGAAATGAAACTGTAAATCTTTCTGAGCATAAAGGAGGGTTCTTGATCATGAAGCCTGACTGAACAATTGTGAATAAGAAACATATAACTTGTATCTATTGCAGACACACCTGCACTTCGATTAAAGATTGTTTTTCTTTAGCAAACAGAAATACTTTGAGGTCAATTCAATTTCACTGAAAAGATGCATGTATAATTTGTTAATGTTCATGAAGCATTTTAATTTCTATGGCCAGTCTCAAGCCAGTATTTCTTTGTGGCCAGTTAATTTTCAAACAAAGCATGGGTAGAGTAAATTCTAGAATCACCTTAAACAAAGTTGCCATGAAGTGACCTTCTTTTAAACAAGTGCTGAACACAACGGTGGTATAATATAAATGAATAAAAGTACGCCAGCTGCATATGTTACGGTTCTCGTTCTTCTCAATCTCTATAATATTTAACTATCGTATTAATAGGGAGTATAGGTGCTATTACCTGATAACCACATTTATAGATAAAAGTAAGAGGAAAAACATCACCAACTTTCAGTGCCATTTTGCCACATATTTTGGCCTGAGAGGACTGAAAATGGTGTTTTAAGGCTTCCAATTTTCAAAAATTTCTGGGGAAGCATGCCCCCAGACCCTCCTAGAAGCTCATGCCTTTGGCACTCGTTGCTTGTGCCACAGACACGAGTTTACCTAATTTATGATGGTCCATAGGTTGGACACTCTGTAAGTGACTTGATAAAAAATCTGTGGAAGTTTAATGAAATAATAAAACAATGATTAAAATGGTTTATTATCACAACTTCCACAAAAATGGCTTTTCAACTGATATCAGTCTATCTACAATTGTAATCACGTTTTAATAATAAAAATTATATTATAATACTAAAACTAAAACAAATAAACTTTGTTATGATTATTCTTGTCTGATTTCTGCAAATGGGATTTAAAATATCATGCACGTTAAGGGAACTTTGAGATGGGCAAGGAGTATTAATTTTTATCCTATTTACTTATGATATTGATTACACTTAATTTTTTATAAAATCGGCTCTGATCTCCAGCAATTCAGGTTTCTGTTAAACATTCCAAATAATGGTCAGCATCTATCGAATTTTCAAAAAGGTTTGTCAAAGCATCTGAGAGTCAATAAAACAAGCAACTACAACCAGAATTGCAGAAATAGTAAATATAAAGGATGTATACAAAACAATAAAGCTGTCTAAGAGTTGTAAATTTAAATTACTGAATTGAAGGAAACTTTAAACATGGATTATTTGCAGCCATGATTGTAATTATTACTGAGGAATTAATTATTTTGAAAAACTTCAAGTTTCACTTTGGCACAGAGAGCATATATGTGAGAATACCAGAAACCGGAAACAGCTTACCTAAGCTTCCCATGGCTATATGCTCAATCAAAGCGGTTTGTTTCTGTTGCCTTCTAAAATCGAGACATGGGCACAACACAATATCATCAATCTTCTTTATATTTTATGCTTTAAATACAGGGCAGAACAATATAGGGAATAGAGAAATCATCCCTTGAAAAATGCACACTGCCATAATTTTATCCATTGTGTTCTGCACACAGTGAATCCATCAACACCTCATTTTCCTTGTCTCTGGCCACAGATCATCATAAAAGGTTGATGCATGAATCTTTTCTTTAACTTTAATGTTACTGCACCAGTCTAAAACAAATCTTGCTATCAAATTTTTAAAAAAAATGAAACGGATACAATCAAAGAAACAGAGCATGATCTCCATTCACTATACTCTGTTTCTGACATCACAGACCAGAAAACAATAGGGTAGTTACCAGCTTCCCATTGCTTGGTCAAGGTAAATCCAGAAGTGATTTATCCAAACTTTAAACACAAATTACACCATGAAGAAAAATTGTAATCAAATTTTTCTTTTGCCTTCACCATTAGAATGGCAAGGACTTTTAATACATACAAAAAAAAACACATCTCATTCCAACACCATTATATATAATTTTTTTAAAAACAAATTTTCAAACTGATCAGTCCACCATTTCGGAAACATGTAACACAGGGAGCCCAGTGTCAGGTCCACAAATGTATTTTTAGGTTGTAATAATATTTTTATCCAATGGGATTTTCATTCAATGGGATTTTATTCAATTGGTTTTTGTTTGATGGGTTTTCGTCCAATGGGATTTCATTCAATGGGTTCCTGCTTCCTATATGTACATGTACAATTTCAATTCGTTTGATGGCATTCAGTTTTCATTTGATTACTTTGGCATTTCGATTATTGGATATGGCAATTTGTTTGATGGAATTGACTACTGGTGGCAGACATTTGAGTATTCAATTAAGAGGGCAGGTATCAATGACGATCTGGTTCTACCAAATGAAGTGCTTAGGCGAGGATAATTTTCACATTGAGGTTTTAACCAACGGTTTTGTAAGCAATGTGTGTGTAGTCATTAGTCTAAGAAACGGAGGCATGTTTATGCCAGAAAACTATCCATAGATTGACTTGCAAAGCCTGGGTAATTCCAAAAACTGAATGAAACAAAAAAACTCGAATCTGACTGATATATATCTCTAACCAAATTAAAACATTTTAAATATTCAGACTTTTTGGTGAAACTTCCGTATTGGAGCATACCATTGTTTAATCATGCAAACTAACCCTTACCCAGACTGACCCTAAGTTCTATAGTAATATACGCGATGAAACTGCATGCATAAATAAGTACGCCCCACTATGGAAATCATCCCGACTTTTTTCGAAATCGAATCAAAACCTCAACAATTGTTTTCATTAAACTTGAAATTTTAAATTTTCTGCAGGGACCAGGTTGGTCGCCTCATAGAATCCTCATGCTTTCGGCGTTCCTTTGCACACCGAATGAGGAAAAGTCGTCGGTATTGGCCTCCATAATAAAGAGAAGCTGCACTTACATTCGCAAACAGTTATTAGCTAAAAATTGTTTCCTCCGTCGAACATAAGACCGTCCATTATTTTAAGCTAGTTCAGGTAGAATCCGTTTATACTTCTATAAGTCGTCTCGCAGCACGAAGCAGGTTTGACAAGGTGTATTGGCCAAACGCCGACATTTCTGACACAAAAATAAACAAGTGTAAACTTACCATTTTAATGTGCTCCAGCAACAAACCAAAGAAGTAGTTCTTCAATTTCGCAGCACAAAGTTTCCCCAAAAACGCACAACAAACCTCACTTTTTCACACACGTGTAGCAACGAAGTTACTTACGCTAGACTGACGTTCAGTCCCAGGATACTTGAACGAAGCAGGCGGTCGAGGGAGACTAGAACTAGTAAATTTTCGAAACATTTTTATGGGTCAGCATTAGATTCCATCCACCAGAACCACCTCGGTCGGGAGAATGAGCACTAGTTCGCATAATTAAAATGAATT
>JAOBBB020297579.1:0-19615 GCA_025331005.2 Zoanthus gigantus | reverse complement strand
CAATATTATGCTAATTTAATTTTTGTACTTAAATATTCACTTTGTTAAATACTACTCTCATTTGAAAATGGCTGTATTAAATGGCCGAAACGTCATGCAATTAAAAACACTACTAAGCGCTGTCGTTCATTTTGAAATGTTATATCTAAATTAATCTAGAAAATGTATTGGTAAAAGTTTCTCAGTGATAAAATATAGATTAACAACAAGAAACTTTGCATACTGTTTTTATTCATATTAGTTAATATTCTTGTTTCAATTACACTGCACATTTTGGCTGAAGTGTGAGTATTCACCATTGATCAATGATTATCTTTCAGTGTTGAATCTGCAGCTGGCTTGTGGAATCTCATCCTCAGTGTGAAATGACTACATTTTTATGACAGGTACTGTAAATTATTTTGTTTTATTGGTAAACGTTTTTCAGTGACAAACATTGGATTTTTGTAGAATTGAAAAACTTTGGGCATTTTATTCCTATTAAGCACTCTTTAGATGATTATAACAACTAGATAATATTCTTGTTTTAACTATCATGTACATTTAGATGATAGTGTGATTATTTACTATTAATTAATTATCTTTCAGTATTGAACCAGCTCCTGGCTTGTTAAATCTGCTCCCCTGACATGTGAAGTGACTGCAACCTTACTGCATGACAGGTATTGCAAAATAAGTTGTTTTATTGGTAAACATTTTTCATTAACAAACAGTAGATTCTTGTACTATGAACATTCTATTTGTATATTACTCTTTTGATGAGAGAAACTAGATAGGATTCTTGTTTCAATTAAACTTTACTTTTAATCAATTATCTTACAGTGTCTGAAATAATTGATGATCGAATCTCATCATTTGGTGTGCTAAGACTGCCAAGAGTGTGACAGGTAGTGTAAAATTTTCTTTTTGTTGCTATATATTAGAATTTTAACACTATTTACACTTGCAGTAGCATTTTTTCATTTTTATATACCAAAACAGAAATATGATAGAACAAAATTAATTGCATACTCCTGAATACATTATGAATTTACAGTAATTTTCATCTTATTAAAATAGTTACTTAATTTCATGTCAAAAGAGAAAGATAAAACACAAATTAAAATAGTTTAATAAGTTGATAAGTTTTGCACCGTGAATATATTATGAATTTACAGTAATTTTCATCTTATTAAAATAGCTACTTAATTTCATGTCAAAAGAGAAAGATAAAACACAAATTAAAATAGTTTAATAAGTTGATAAGTTTTGCATCGTAGTGAGAAAAATTTTGGAACTCACATTTCGGACTGTAGTCTATCGTCGTCGGAACGAAATTAAAATAGATTGATAAATGGAATGCTGCATTGGTGTTTCTACAGAAACAGGTTTATAAATTCATAAATGACTACAGTTTGAAATGCCAGTTTCAAAATTCTTTTCACTACAGTGTATACTTTATCATTTTATAAAATTGGTAAAATAGATGGAGACGATTGACCCCCCTAACCCCCATAATTTGACATGAATGAAGTGGTGTCACACTTGATTATGCCATTACACGAAAAAGTCATAGGTTTTAAATTTTTTTAAATTTTCAAATGCCTCAAAAATTTCAATTTTTTGTTTTAAGTGTTTTTGAAGAAAATGTTTTTCAATTGTTTTGTATTTTCTACCTTAAATGGTTCCATTATTTTATTTTTTTTTTGCAAAATGTCTCAAAACCTGGCGATGAAATGTCTAAAATTGAATAATCTTAGATGGTTGTATAAACCTGTTTATAAATAGCAGTCATTTTAATGTTTTTGAGTGTGTTGACCTTTAAATATACACATACATACATTCATACTGTACAGTATGTATAGCTTGGAATTTCCATTTTTTATGTTTCTACAATTTGGTGTTTTTGTTTTCAATATTACAGATTCTGTACAATGAAGACAATGCAACTGATGGAGATGGATGAAGAAAAACCTGTTGTAGAATAGTTATCACCTGGTCTCCATGATAGTTATTTTAGATAGTTAGTTTAGTTATTTTGTTTTAAAACGTTTACATTGATTAGTTTTGTCTTTTCTCAATTAAGCATTGGTGTGTAGTGAATATTTTCTGCTTCAAGTAAAAGCTTCCTGCAGTTTTCATATTGCTGAAAAATCTTTAGTATGTTTAAATCATTGTAGTACTAGTTAATTTTCAACCAATTGTCCCCCTCTGCTAATTAAATAAAGTCATTATGAGGAGAGGTGTACATAAAGCTTACATTATAGTTTCTTGGAATTGGGGTAGATGGTAATGAGAAAGATAGAGGATAATAGTGATGATAATAACTGGTGATAATGGAAGCAATAGTGATAAAATGTATTTAATGGTGGCTGTGATGATGGTCATAATGATGACAGTGGTACTGATAAGGTATATGGAAGTAATTACTGTGGTTGTGGTGGGTAATGTTGATGGTAGTTATGATTGTGGTGATAAAAGTAATAATGTGATGTTGATGGTTGTAGTGGTGTTGCTGTTAGCAGTTATAAGTTGGTGTGATGGTGATGATGATACCGATGATGGCTGTGATGAAGTTGATTTTAGTGATTAAAGTAGTCATGATAGAAGTGATGATGGTAGTAGTGATGATACTAATAATCTTAGTGGTGAAGATGGTTATGGTAGTGATGATGGTAGTGATGATGGAAGTAATGATGATAGTGATGATGGTAGTGATGATGATAGTGATGATGGTAGTGATTATGATAGTGATGATGGTAGTAGTTATGATAGTGATGATGGTAGTGATGATGGTAGTGATGATGGTATTGATGATGGTAGTGATGATGGTATTGATGATGGTAGTGATGATGGTAGTGATAATGATAGTGATGATAATAGTAGTGATGATGATAGTAGTGATGATGGTAGTAGTTATGATAGCGATGATGGTAGTAATGATGATAGTGATGATAGTAGTGATGATGATAGTGGTGATGCTAGTGGTGATGCTAGTGATGATGATAGTTATGATAGTGATGATGGTAGTAGTTATGATAGCGATGATGGTAGTGATGATGGTATTGATGATGATAGTGAGGATGGTAGTGATGATAATGGTGATGGTAATGATGATGGTAGCGATGACGGTAGTGATGATAATGGTTATGCTAATGATGATGGTAGCAGTGATGGTAGTAATGATAATGGTGATGGTAATGATGATGGTAGCGATGATGGTAGTGATGATAATGGTTATGCTAATGATGATGGTAGCAGTGACAGTAGTGATGATGTTAGCGATGATGGTAGTGATGATAATGGTGATGTTAGTGATGATAGTGGTGATGGTAATGATGATGTTAGCAATGATGGTAGCAGTGATGGTAGTGGTGATGGTAGTGATGGTGTTAGCAATGATGGTGGCAATGATGTTAGTGATGATAGTGGTGATGACTGGTGATGGTAGTGGTGATGAAAGTGATGAAGGTATTGGTGGTAATATTAATCATTTGTAGTGATAGTGATAATGATGGTGGTTATGATAATAGTGATAATGGTTACGTCAATGATTATAGTTATGGGGTAGTAATGAAGATTTTACTTAGGGCAAATTTTCTGTGTTCTAAGAGAAATTTCATAAGAGAATCCTAGAGCCGAAAATTTACATTGAGGCACCTGATACATTCTGTATTTTAAATGGGACAGTCTATGTGCAATGCCAGTGAAAATTAACAGTATGATAATTTCTGCTTGGGTGCCTTGAACAGTACACTCTTCTATTGTCCAGTCACAAGTTGCTACTGATTGATATTTAACATGATAACTAAAATATATAATGCTAGTTATACCTATTTTAATGACGATAAAACAAAGTATTTGACTTGCTACCAAGATTAAATTTGGATTTTCATGAAGATTCAACTCGTGATTTAAATATTTTGTAATATTTTATCTGTGTTATCAAAGAAAACAACTGCCATGTTTGCTGAAAGTTTTGTTTTCAAAATTGCTTTTAATGTCTTCAGATCCTCTACGTGCCAGGATTGCTAAGTTAAGCAGCCTTTGTGTCCTAAGTTGTTGTTTTTTTTGCGTAAAAAAGACAAGCTTAATTTGCATGTAACAAGAACCCTACTGCCTGATGCTTCTTTGAGAAAAGACTTTGTTGCAAGCTTTTGTCATGTGTTTGTCATGTATGTCTTTTTTTATAGGTTGCGTGTCTTATGTATGGATACAGGGAACCCAGTAACATACTTATCAAACTTTTATTCTCTGTCAACCTAAAACTTTTGATCATTGTAACCCATAACTAAGGAGCTTTGGTTCAGTAAATGAATTCGAAGATGACCATCAGTGGTTTTTGCATAGTTGAAAATCTTTGTTTTCGCCTATGAGAATTGGAGAAATATTGAATACATACAACAGGTTTCCTTTAAATTTAATGTTGATTTCCAGTAACTAGTTTAAAAGTCTCCAAGATTATGCAGATGAGTTACAAGATTTTAAACATCGTTTCTAATGTTTTAATGTCTAAATTTTCAGCTAATAATTTCTTCTTAAAGCAATCTGTTTTCAAGGTATTTTATTTATCGTGTTCTCAACAATCACTGTGTTATTCGAGTTTCAATCCCATATCCGAGTTACTGTCTACCCGGGCTGAAATTTGGAAATTATAAAAATATTAAAAATAAAGTAGATTTCAAAAACTTTCAGGAAATCTAACATAGAGACAAGCAACCCTTCTGTAATAAATAGAATTTAATTCTTTACTTTTTCATAAACCTTTGATTTTCCTAAATTTGTGTCCATTTATATCAAAAATCTTTCACTATTGTATATTTCCAACATAGGAATGACTGCTTTTTTTAAAAAATTGAAAATGATTTATTTGTTGATACAATGAACTGATGCATAAAATTTTTGTTTTGACCTTGTAATGTTTTTAAATAAAAAATGAGTTATTGATTACTTTTGATTTTTCATACTCATTTTCAGTCCAGATCACATGGACATTAACAATTAGCAGTAAATTTTGCTAATTTTAGAATCGTGGTCACATGTTATAAAGAGGCCCTGCAAGGGAAAGTTCATTCTAGATTACTAGAAGTTTCAAGTCTATCTGGTTAGAATGCAACTGTGCGAGACGTTTAGATGTAAAAATAAGTTGTTGTATGTAATGTATTTTATACTAGTAAATCTTTCTTTTATATTGTTATTCTTGTTGGACCTGCAGTAATTGGCGTAAGCTGTTGCGGTGTCCCTGCCAATCCCTGAAATTATTTCTTTTGTTATTATTTCTTGTTTGTATTTTGTAATTGTGTCCTGGCGAAGCTAATAAAATAAAATAAAATAAATAAAATAAGAATGCTGTGATTGGGGCTATATTGACGAATGCTCTGCAACCATTAACCATGATCAGTAGAGTCAACTCACCCTTCAGGGTGCAGGAATTAAAGACGAAGACGAACGTGGCTCTGCATAACATGTGACCTGAAATTAGCATAATTGACTTGTTTCTATTGAAATAAAATTATTGTATGGTGTTTCAATCTATGTTGTGTCCAAGTATTAAATGATTTTAATTTCAAAGTTTGAAACGATGTTTGAAAGTGCTTTATAATTTAATACTTGTTTCAAATTCTCAAACATAAAATGATAATATACATCAAGCACAAAAAGGTTGCCAAAATCTTTTTTCTATGAAACGATGACTTCTACATTTTGCACCTGTAAAACCTAAAGACCTATTTACAAGATACTAGTGTAATAAAGAAAAGTATCTTGTAAATTTGTCTCCCCAAACCAATAGTAGTTGCCTTGTATCCATATATAGTGCTCTCTACAACAAAGGTAGGTCTGTAACAGTAGAGCTTGCAACAATAATCTTAGTATTTTGTGGTAGAAGATTAACAAAGTTCAACTCTATTTCACAACGTATCATTTATAACAGGATTTTCTTGGTACCCTAAATTATCATTGAACATGAAAATAAGAACCCCTCCTTCCCTCTTAGCACCCCGAGACACACCCTTTTTTCCAACTTTTTTCCCTCCGTATTTTCAAATTTTGATTGGGGGCTTGTTTTCTGTCGTACTGTTCCCATTTCCTAAATGAAAGAAATGACAGAATTTTTACGCAATACCAAATTTAGAACTTAAAATTGCTTTATGCTGGAAATGGAAAACTCTTTTTCATCCTTTACAGAAAAAATACTGGATTTACTTTTTGACCATTATAGAATTGAAGTCTGGTAGAAAATGTTAGGGTATAAGTTTTGATTGCGAAGAGTTGAGTGCTTTCAACCTTTTCTTGGCACTGCCAGTGATATGTCTGTTTTGGAAATTATGTTTTTATTCTATTTAAGATATTTTTAGATCGGCTAAACTTTTGAAGGAACGTAAATCTAAAGATGATAATGATTTCAATATCTTCAATTTTTTTCGAGGTACGGCCAGTAATTTGTCTGTTTAGCAAAATTTTTTTTTGTTTTTCAGATTTTTTAGATCGGTTAAAGTTAATCAAAAGATTACAATGATTTCAATGTTATTTACCTTTCCTAGTTTCTCTGTTATGGAAATTATATTTTAATGATTTGTGATTCTGACATCATTCACTTTTTCTAGGTACGGTCAGTAATTTATTTTTGTGGAAATTATATTTTGTTGTTCAGATGTTTCTAAATCGTTGAGATTCGCAAAGTGTTAGCTTGCAAAGTTCATGTTGTTAAGATTGACATTTTTTGAGAGGTAATGAAATTAGTTAATTCTATTTTAGTTTTGTGGAAATAATTGATGCTGGTTTGCAATCAGGATTTTTCAAAAGACCAAATGGCTTGTTAACTATTAACTCGCAAGAAAATTTCTTTTAGGAATTTTTTTAAAAATTTTTCTCTTTTCTCTCTCAAATGATGTCCCCATTTCCAATAAAATGATCGCATTCATTCTTGATATCACCTGATATAAATGATACGCGGTGTGTGGTTTTAAAAAACGTTAATATTTTATATATCTGGATGTGCAATCCCCTTAGTTTGATTTTGTATGAATTATCGGGTCGACATACTAGTTTTGTAAAGTTTATCCTCCTTTATTTGTCCTCAACTTGTTTCTTTGAAGTTTCTTTTTCTCCGTTGTTTAGAACCACCTAAACTTTTAGTGTTATATTAAGTAATTACAATCTGTAGGGCTACTGCATTAGTTTTAGGAAGAATTCCACATCGTTTCTTTTCGTCAGTTTTGTTTTGCTACTCAGTTGATTGTTAGAAAAACTTGTTTGTGCGCAAATCTGCGGTTTTAGTCAAAAACGCGTTGCTTTTTTCCTAGAAATTCATTTCTTTGTACCAGCAGGTTAGTTTAGTGTTTTGTGTGTTTTTTGTTTTTATCGGAAAAGAATTTTCGAGTTTCTGCGCTCTTACGAAGTGGAATTCTTTGTAAATTTGTGAGACCAGGTGATAGCTTGTTAGATAGAGTAGAGAACTTGTGTGGACTAGAGGTAAGTGGATCTTCCTCCTTTGTTGGTTAGGGAACGGGGGTCTCCTTCCTATTCGACGAGTAAACTTTGAGAT
This sequence comes from Zoanthus gigantus, assembly GCA_025331005.2. NCBI lineage: Eukaryota > Metazoa > Cnidaria > Anthozoa > Zoantharia > Zoanthidae > Zoanthus > Zoanthus gigantus. The sequence goes on along the minus strand of JAOBBB020297579.1, from coordinate 12,090 downwards.
GCTGACAGGCAGAACGCGCGTTTGAACTGTATTAGTTAATTTTTGCTCATTTAAAAATTTTATTGCGCGTTGAGCTTTGAAATTTTCCAGTTTGTATTTTGTTTGCATTTAGTTTTGAAGCCTAGTTAATTTTTTGTTGGCATGATTCGCATTTCAAATTTAAAATTTTTGTTTATACTTTGTTAGTATATCAGTTAAACTTCTGTTAATGGCTCATTTTTTGCGCGTTCAGTTAAGTTTTAATCGCGGTAGTTTCTAAACAAATTTCGCATTTTGTGCATTTTTGAGAGTTTATTTTTTATCTTTATTTTTGTCCATTTTGTGGCGTTCCTCAAAGTTTGCTCGAAGATAGGAAGGTTTCTTTTTTGCCCTTTATCCGTCTGTGTAGGGTTACTTTTGAGAAGTTTACCGTTAAATGCTCTTCCCGGGTTTCTTTTTAACGATGGGTAAAGCTCGAGTGTTTTTCCTTTGAAAGGCTCTTGGTCTTTATCCATCTTTATTTTTAAACCCGGGAAGAACAGCTTCTCTTAAGTCTCTATAACAGGCGGGTAAAGGCTGGACCGCCTTCAACTTCCTCTTTGAGAGAGTTGGAGGCTGTTTAGTCTTTATCCGCCACATTATAGAGACTTAACAGAAGTCAACCCTTAGTAAACTTCTCAAGAGTAACTCTACTCAGACAGATAAAGGGCAGGAGAAATGACCCCACTCCCCGAGATCAACAAGGGAGAAGACCACACAACACTGTAAACTGAAGAAGAGGAAGAGAAAAATAAAGAAAACGAAAAGAAAATCCTGTAGTATGTCGTGTGGGACTGAGGGGGGGGTGGGGTTCAATAGCTTTCATTAGTTTCTGTATTAGGTGTACATTCAATCTACAGTCTGGTTGAAATGTTAGTTCAACAATGGTAATTTGGGTATGGTGTTAAACTGGTCTACCTGATATAGAGAGTTAGTTATTTAGAGAGCTAGTTATTCAAAAGAAAAGGTATACTGTACCTTTTCTTTCGAATAACTAGCTCTTTGCACTTATTTAAGCTGCAATTCATAGAGTTCTCTCTGTCCAAAATCCAAATTACTCAATTAAGTTGGGTACATAATCATGGCTTTTAAATACAGGTGCTTTTGTATACGGTAAAGTCGTCAGCATAATTGTTGTTAGCCGGTTCCTCTAATATTTTAACGTCAAGGTTATTAACGAAAACATTGAACAGATGCGGATTGCTGACACTGCCTAACATCGTACCCTTGTTCAAAGTTTTCTAATTACATGTAACACTTCCATTGGCAACTCTCTGTTTTCGATCTTGTTGAATACTTAGCCACCAGTTGATGATGAAAATACGATTAAATAATACACTTTTTAGCTTACTTTTAAGCAGCTGGTGGTTAACTGAGTTAGAGGCTTTACTAAAATCCATAACAAAGAGCCTGGCAGCTTTGCATTCAGGGTTATCAAGGTGCTTGTATAGCTTGTATTAAATCGTTATCAGAGCATCAGTGCAATTACCTCCATCCCTGTATGTTAACTGCATGCTACTTAACTTGTATTCAACGATGCACCTAGCATGGGTACTGTTTACTGCTCTCTCAAATGCCCAGCTACTAAAGGTGTAATATTCATCCCCAATAATCACCATTTTCTTCAATGGGAATGTCAACTTTTGGTAGGGGATTGATGTTTTCCCATTTCCATCATTATGGCCATGTGTGTATTGACAAAGACAGGTTCCAGAGTCTAGTGATAATCGTTGTAAAAAATCTGCCTGGTCTCTTCAGATCCATTAGCTTATTAGCTTTCACAGATGATGGCAAGAAAAAGGCCTGGAAATCTCACTACCAGAGAATATTGAATGAAGAGTTTGACTGGAACAAGCCTACAGAAATCAAGCCAGTGCAAGATCCAGCCATCAGGATAGAGAAGGAAATGGTAACTGAGAAGGTCAATAAGATGATGAACGATAAGGCACCAGGACCAATAGGTGTGGTCGTAAAAATGCTTAAAGCTGGTGGGAACACTTGTAGTGACATTGTTACTGATATTGTGAATGCCTTTATTCAAGGTGGAATGGATCCCTCAGTATCGCAAGTCAGTTATACAGTTATTAGTTTTAAAGGATAGAAATCCGATTTTCTGTGTTCTCTGGAGTGAATTACATTTTTCGTCAAATCGGTTTAAGTTTCTTTCCAGCAAGAATAATGAAGCCTGTATGGTCCGTTTTAATGGGCATACTGATTGGACAGAATTTTCCGAAAAGTCAGGCCAGTTTTTCAAACAATTATCTAGGAATGTATCACTTCTAGTTGGGAAGTTGACCAGAACACTTAGGCCAGTGAGGTGTTGAAGCTGTTTTAGGTCAAGTTGATTTAAATCACCTCCACAAACAATGAGCGTATTAGGACTTTTGTCTAATGCATCATCTATTAAGTTCTTAAGACAGTTCATTGGCTAGTATTCCTGATATCTGAATTTTGGCGGGTGATATAAACTGCATATTCGCATACGATGTGCCATTGGTAATTGCACAAATAGAAAAATCAGTTCAAAGAAATCAGAGTACCATACATCAATAACTGACAGATTTTTCCTGATGTACACAGCTGCCGCTCCTTTTGTTCCAAGTTCTCTACAAGACCAGTTCCTGTCTCTTCTGAAGATGGTATAGTTTGGAATATTGCATCAGGTATGTCCAGCTTCAAATGCGTTTCTGAAATGCCACACTCATCAATGTTATTGTTAATCAAGTCGGCCTCCAAAGCAATAACTGCCCTTACTTTGTTCTTATATTTTGTCAGCTACAAGTATTTGAAAACATAAGCTTTGGTACGTCGAGCTGACTGTTCCTAACACTGCTACAATGATTTGCTGCATTAATAAACGTTTAGGGAACAACGACAAGACAACAAGATTCTTAGCATTTGAGCCAAAAGTAGAAATAATGCGTTTGTATTTGTTGTGATAATATGGTAATTTATGATCAGTGGGATTAACTTGAATTATTCTTGGTCTTCCTCTACCAAAAATTGCTAGAATATGGTTCAATTTTCGTTTTGTCGCTATCCCAGCACACACACGTCGAGTCCTAAGAATACCACTCATTCACTCAATCCTCTTCGTACCCTTGAGTACATAAGGCCACAACCAGAGCCCGCCACTGCTGCTTGTCCTTTGCATTCTTTGTCTGGCGACAGAAATTCAGCCCTCGTGATGTTGGCCAACACCCGTCATTAATTCAATTCCTTGTATTGCATTGTTTCTCCTGCTGCAATTTTGGTTTCTGGTGTAGGTTTCTGTAACACTGGTAATTTTACAGGGTAGGATTGTCGGCCCTACGCCCAACCCCCAACCTGGAGGGCCTGAGTGTCTATTTCAGTCTGGTCCCTCACTTTAGACCTGTCCAGTATGGTTGAACCTTGCACTAAGCCATCCGATAGCATAGCTCTAGAGATCTTTAAGGCCAGCAACCTAAGAATACCAAGGTTGTTTAAAGATAAAAACATATTTCTTTGCACTGGAGTCTGTGACAGAAGCTCCAATAATTGTTTTCTAGAATAATTATAATTGGTGTAGTTATTGGGAAAATTTAAATTTGAAATCAAACCATTGGCCACATGAATCAGTTCACTTTCTCGTAGACTTCTTCATTTAAGACAGTTAGGAAATTGACTACATGGACCAGGTCGAATCTCAATATCCACAGCGATTGTATTATCTTGGTCAGAGAATGGAAGAAATAGACAAATCTCGCCATGTTTTTGCCAGACACAGATCGGGTGAGTCAGAACGGGCAAACATTGTAATTTTCTTCCGTTGACTCTTACATTACGGCATGACTGATTTTCAATAAAACAGTTGCATGTAGCAAGCAGATAGCTGTAGCTTCCAGCTAAGAAAATCGCATTAAGAACTATAAAAATTTTAAAAAGGACAAGGGAGTTGCGAACGGTGGCAGCCATGTTAGGTGCATATATACAAATTAGTGTTTTTCTTGGTATTAGTTTCTAATTTTTAGTTTACAGTATATCCTTGCACAACACTTGATTTGTTTTTAATCAAAAAAAGATTATTTATTGTTAATGTTATTAATATTATTATTGTTAATATTTCATGAGCACATCAAAATAATAAGAATACAGTGCAACTACATGTAGGTATGAAATGGATAAAACTGTCATTTCTACAGTCCTGAAGATCTAACTCAGTGTTCTCACTATGAAGCCTATAGAAACCAAAAGTCAGAGCAAATGTCACAAGCTTATCAAATGAATCAGTTTTAAGAGTAACAATTATCAAACAATGACACTATAATATACACTACTAACAAAGATTTTCAACTGTTCTAATTTAATTTTCCAAATCAAACATTTTATACAAGATACTGTGAAGAGTCATACACACATATATTATAGATCATTTATAGGTATTAGAAAGGACCATATTTCGCCATAATTGGCTGAACACACAGACACAAAAAAACTCCTTTGGATTATCAGGATCTTGACTACCTATCAACATTTTGGTCACATGATTCAGGAACATTTCTAACATTATTTGACTTTACTTCTGCAGGTGACCAATAATCTCTTTAAAGACAATGCTGTACTTGTTGATATTACCTAGCTTGAAACACTTGCATGCTGAAAATAGTTCTTGCTCGGATTTGATGAGATCATACGCAAAAAACTTTGCATCTAATGTGCAATTTCTTAATTTTTTTTGCTGCCATAGTTTTCTGGTAAACTTAACTCTGAATCAACAAAAGCGCTCTACTTGATGTGTTTTTGAGAGTTTATGTTTAAAAGGTTAAAAAGTTTAACATTTTGCAAGATATTTTAGGATGAAATATGAAGCTGCTACAACAATGGGCAGGAGGCTACCAAACAAGATGGCCGCCTTTAAAAAAACTAAAATTTACAGTAGAGAGTGTGCAGTACCAACCAGTCGTTTTGAGCCCTTTTTCTGATAAAACTTTTAATATAAGATATTTTCTGAAACAAAACCATGAAATTTGCTAATAGCTTAACAAATCATGAACCAAAATCCAAATTATGCATTTACTAGGATTGTTTTGTATATCTCATCAAATCCAAGCAAAACTAATTTTCAGCATGCAGTCTCTTCATGCAAAGTGTCATTGAGCGACATCTAAAAGACAAAAATATCCATTGACCATAATCCAGTCACACAAATTTCTTCACTCTCAACAAAACCTCAATGCGAAGGTAATTTTGCTGCGAAAAGAAGGAAAGGGGAAACGTCTCAATAATCACAGGCAATAACCTGTAAGGAAGAGTCAGCCCTCTGGACAAATGCCAGTTAGAAGACCGTAATGGATGGGGTCTTTACAAACAGAAACTTTAAGAATTTAACTGAGCAACTCAGCCTTTGTGGTCGCCAAAAGCACCATGGTGCATACGATTGAAATCCTTGATTTTGTCATCAAGTGTCATGAAGACGGAAATGAAAGTGTGAAGTTTATGGAAAACCAAACAAAAACTCATCATGGTGGTCTTCGGATAATAAGAACAACTCAACCTCAAATCATGTGGAGCACGGATGTTGGAGAGAAAGATCCTGTTAACCTTTTCAAGTTCTGGTTGTCCAAGCGACCAGATGGGATTAAAAGCACTGGCCCATTATACTTCAGTAGAATAAAGTGTATACAAAAGCAAAATATTTAGTACTGTAAATGTTATATGGGAGAAAACTCCATTGGACTTTCAATGAAGTCAGTTTTTTCATTCTTTAAGACTGATCCAAAAAAATAACAAAACACAGCACGAGAAAGACTCTGGTGCAAAAGCTCAAGCGATGCGGTCAACCACGAGATGTGATAAAGGAAGTCACCAGTCATGCCAGCGTAGAATCCCTCAAGGAGTACGATGAACTAGATGAAAACCAGTGGAAGAATCTGTTGCACATGATAAACGGATAGAGAAACCCTAAGTCAAACACCAGCATAGTGGAGCAATGACAATATCTAACTGCATGTAATCCACACCTAGTTGACTCATGCTCAAGCTCATCAAATGTTGACAGCACTTTATTCCGAAAAACATTTCAGAGCTTCGCCACAATTTCAATTTATCTAGGTACAGGCACTAGTGACACTTGATTCACACAAGGATTTCCACCTTTTCCCTAAAATTTCCCGATAAAAAATCCATTTAGGTTTGGATACAATAAAACAGCATGACAATCGTACGATCGTCTAAATGACTTTCCATGAGATTCTATAAAAGAAGAAGAAATAATCAGTCCAACTCTCAGAATTCCACTGGCTGCACCCTCAACTTCTACTGCAGCTCTGGGGACCATTTACAGTGACAACAGGGTCCTGATCCCAAAATGAAATGGAGACGAGTCTATGTGCTCAATTCTGATGACAAAATGGAATAATCAGTGGTAACAGAACAAACTGATTTTGAAAACTCAAGGCGCTGTTCAAGTTTCAAGTTCAAGTTTATTTTCAAAAAATATAACAGTTACATTTTACAATCAACACTACACGCATATACTGTAGCAATGCTAATCAAGGTGTGTAGTGTATTAGCATACATGACAATAAACTTACTAGCAACAATATTAAGATAACATTGAAACTATATAACAATACATATTAGGATTACACAATGGACAGACTAGAGAAAAGTTACATAATGATTATTGTAATATTACTAGAACAAGTGAAATAAATGAAAAATATCTAGAACAAAATTACAGGATACGACAGTAAAAATAATCCAGTTTCATTATTAATGAGTAAACATCAACATAAGCATCCTCAACTCCGAGTACTCTAAACAGAAATTTCCAAAGTCCTTTCCTGAATGGTCTTTTTGAAAATATGCATATCATTTCCGATCAAATTGCACTCCACTCAGTCCAATTACCAAATGCTATTTATAAGTAAAAACTCATAGCTAGCAACCAGGTTACAAACCTTGAGTAGATTGGTTTTCCTGCCTCACTGAATATGAAAACATGTTTCTTGTGGCTGACCCAGCAGGGATTGTTGACATCTGACAGAAGCAAAAAGCAATATGAGACAATGACGAAGCTCTAGTTAGCAAAGAAAAAGAGACTTTTTGGAACTTTTCTTCATTGTTGCAAACAATTCTTTCAATGAGTTCGGGAATGCATTCATGATAAGTCTTGTAACAAGATAAGCTGCTAAAAATCGTGCAACATTAATGTAACAACTTAAAGTTCGTTCAACACTAAGACTCTTCAAAGAATATTTTTCATTAAAGTTTATCTTGTAATAATCAATTTTATTAAAGAAGAGATATACAATTAATCACCACAGGCAGCCCATACTCAATGTGGTTGGTATAAGAGTTAGTATCGACATTTTGAAAATTTTATAAAACTTTGTATGGAAAATTCACATTTTGTTCTTGATCATAAAAAATTGTAAAATAAACTGGAAATATACATACTTGAAGCTTAAGAAGTTGTTTGATGTTGGTTTTTAAGCCAGACAGCAAGTTTGGGTTCTTGCAAGTGGTTAGTAGTTAACTGCTATAAAAATAGGCAATCATAAAGTACATGCGGCTACTGCTTGGTTCTGAATATTTGGGCGGAGGATACTTTAAAGGGTACCGTGGACTTGCCTTTCTACAGACCAAATGGAAGCTAAAGCCATTGTTTTGTTTATTTAGCTTGTGCTACGGTCAGTTCAATTAGCACAGAGTAAAAAGATCTGTTTTTATAAAAGTAATCATGCATTTTCCCGGAAATTTGGTTGGTAATTGGCTATTTTTGCAATCTAAAATATATAATGCTGCTTACACATGCTCAAGTCACTTGGTACTGTGCATTGAAATTATGGAACGAGATGAGGATAGTGTGCCCATGACCAATCAGTTTTAAGAGCAATGCCATTCAAATAATGTAAGCCTGGAACTAAAAGATCAGAGATATTTGATAATAATATAGAAAAGAATAAATTTTGTAATCTGTGAGGCTGAATATTAATTCTGTCAACCAAAAAAATAAAATGAAATAATACAAACGACCTTTTTACTTTTGTTTTGAAATTAGTATTCAATTTCAAAACTTGTGTTGAGAAAAACATTGCTTTCAGCAGAAAATTGTTTTATACTTGCCTATTCTATGTATTGTCTTCTATAAAATTTACTCTTTTCTGTATAATACTTGTTGTAGTTCAGATTTAATATGATTTTCAACTGCTCTGCAATCTTTCTTAAACCAGTACAATTTGTCTTGCACTGGCACAAATTGTCTTAAACTGGTACAATCTGACATTCTAAAACTAAGGAATTTTATTTTGGGAGTCATAAATAAAACAGGGGCTTGGTTTTTTAGGGGGGTATTAAAAGAACAGAATATTCTGCATAACTTTCACTTTCTCACTTCTCACTCACCAACCCACCACTACTTTCTACTAACCTCTCCTTTTTTTCTTCCCTTTTTTTTCTTCTCTTTTTTTTCTTCTCTTTTTTTTCTTCTCTTTTTTTTCTCCTTTTATTTACTTCTTGTTCTTACCATCTTATACTTAAACACTTTTTTTTTTCTTTTCTTTTTTGATTTGGAACACACCAGGATTTGAACTACTGATTTTTGGTTTGTTTGGATTTGTAGTCCTACTTCATCTCCACTTGACCACGCAAGCAACCGTTGTTAGCATACCAATTTTTCTAGTTATCATTAGTTATTGGTCTGAGACAGATATGAGAAAAATAAACAGGTTTGAAAAAAACAAACTGGTTTGTACCAGTTCAAGACAACTTGTACCAGTGCAAGAAATATTGCACTGGATCAAAATAAACTGAACCAGTTCAAAATCATATTGAACCTGAACTACATCATACTCTACTAATGCCAGGATTACTTAGTGAACCATAACTATAAACAGATTATTTACAAGATTATTTGAATGACATTAATCTTAAAACAGTGGCAGGCACACAATGAAACTCAAAAACTGGCCTGACCCTGGGGGTGTGATTTTTAAGAACTGTCAAGTGCCTGGCTGCAGCTGTCTCTGGTGGTTTAAATAATTGGTTACCTAATTGGTAAATTTGAATCATTAATGAGAAGTCGAGATGATAAATCCAAGTATCTCGAGCTGAAATGCTTAAATGGAAAAAATTTCAAATTTTAGCTCATTTTGAAGTGCAAAGGAATCACTGTAGCTTCGGTGGATAAAGAAAGTATCTTCCTTTTCTGTTGATAAAGAAAGTAGAGTTTCAAAGGCGAGTGAAAGATTTTTGGATTTTTGAAGGGATTTTTTTTTTGATTGGTTGGACCATTAAAAATTTCCCACCTTTTCACTTTTTATAGCAGTTAACACAAACTACTTGCAAGAACCCAAACTTGTTCTCTGGCTATATATAAACAACATCAAACAACTTCTTATGCAAGCTCCAAGGTATATTATTTCCAGTTTACTTTACAATTTGAGTTTTTCTCAATGATCCATGCCAAAATTTGAATTTCCATTCAAAATGTTGTTACTAACTCTTATACTACACACATTGAGCTTGGGAAGCCTGTGGTATCACTAATAGGGTAAAATTCAAGTCAAATGTTATTGACTGATTATTGATTCTTACCTTCCTCAGAGTTTTCTCTTTTCAGCTCTCGGATACTATCAGCTCTTGTCTGTCTAGCTTCTGTTAAATTCAACACAAATAATTAGTGTTCAAGGACTTCACTGTTGTTAGAGTCAAAAAGACTATGAACAAAAATTTATCCAAAACTTATAACTTTAATATGTAAATTTACAATTCCAAGTAAAATGGCCATAAAAATTATTAATTATCTTTTAAATATTTATCAAATGGAAGTAAGTTATCAATCAGAAAGAAAAGAAAAATCTGGAAATTGTTTTTATGTACACAGCAGACAGGTTTAGACAGTATTTTAGTGCAAAAACAGCTTGTGAAAGGGAGTTTTTTTCAAATCTTTTCCCAAAGAAACACAGACATTGTGAATCCATATCAGATCAATCCACTTTTATAAATTGGAAGAGATATTATTTCACACAATTTTGTGGCACTGTTCATTCAAACCAAACATATAGCTGCCTGTTATAACGATTTTACAAAATTTTAAAAATTCCTATTGTGAAGATCGCATCTTGATTTGTGATTCACAAATCATGAATCAATATCTTGAACACTGTATAGTCGTCTAAAGTATACAGATCCAAGCAATAAAGATAAATTCTATGATGAACATTTGGTCACTGTTTCAATGTTTGATGAAAAGGAAACTGATGTTGCAGCTGGGGACCTGAATGAACATGTAGGATTGGAAGAAGTACCTCTAGTTACAAAGGTGTGTATGGGGGATGTGGCTTTTTAGTCAAGGAGCAATTTTAATCCTGTAGGAATTTTGTAATGAAAGAAGCAACCTATCCAGAAGTGTTAAGAGGACCCTAAAGAACTAGAAAAATTTTGTTAGCAGTTTTCTAACCTGCATGGATGGTCTTTATGGGCGTTTTAAAATGTGAAGCAAGAAACTCAGCATGGAAACGAGGCGGGACAATAAAGAGCCATTCAATCACTGGATTTGGCAATACCTCATTCAAGAAATGACTCAAACTTTAATATTAAACCGTTACATACTGATATGAAGAGGTTTGAGGTACAAATAATATCATGTGACAGCGAGAAAATGGAAACAAGGCTGTAACATTAAATACTATTGTATCAGTTTATACCATGAATATGCACTACATAATAGCAACATAATTATAAATGTTTGTTATGGAAGGGTCTCTTATTAATTGTCTGTCACTTTAAGTGCTAAGGATAGAACGATAACATATGCCCATGGAAACATGGAAACGAGGATAGACCATAAAATGGAAATAACATTGTCAGCTGCAACAAACAAGAATTAATTCACTTATGTTTAAGATTAATTTGCACAACGTTATCACTTTTAACCCTCAAGCTAGCCATGTGCACAATAACAAAGTTTACAAGAGGTTTTGGCATATAACTTTAAAATCATTGTACACAGTATGAGCTCAGTCTGCTCGGGATTTGTTTATAATTTGATCCCAAAAGAAGCAGCATTATGAGAGATTTCTTGAGTTTAGTTTCTTAGCCGCATTGAGCGTGACGGTATTTAGCATTTGTCATTTGATTTATGGATTTTGTTGCGATGGTTTTTCATTAGTTACTGAGGATCGAGAAACAGTGGAAAAGATGTAGGTTGTCCTCATTTATTCGGCATTGAATTTAAGTTGATATCGCCGACTGGTGTAGATATAAACGAGGAGTAAGGAAATTCAAGCGTCATTTTGTTGTCGCACAAGGGTTAAAATATGGCTGACACGGTGGAAATTGAAGAACTTCAACTCGCGCTGGAGGGACAGATTTGCGGCTTAGACATGGAAGGTCTCACAGTGTTAGCAGTAGAATTAGATGTTGATGTGGAAGGTCAAAGGAAATTACAAGCTTGCAAAAAGATTCGAGAGAAAATTGAAGCCGACTTGGAACAGTGTGAAACGGCGGCAGCTCAAAAGCAGATACTCGTTAATTTGTCTAAGATTATAAGTGGTAATCTACCCCAGCTTGGAGGCGGAGATTCTATTAATTTACTCGCTGAACCGAGTGAAAATCCTGAAAAAGAAGAGCCGAAGTTGACCACAGTCGACATCAGTAAAGTGCTGAAAAGGGAATTAAAAATTCGCGGCCAAATTGTCGGCAGCGAATCAAAGGATGGCTTGTCTTTCGTTAGTTTGATTAGGCAACTCGAAAATGCTGCTAAAGCCGGATATACAGAAAGTGAAATCACGGAGGCTGTAATTCGGGCGGTCAGTCCAAATCTGAAACTTCGCAGTTACCTGGAAATGTGTCCTAATTTAAATTTTGCGAAATTACGCCAAATCCTGAGGGCCCATTATAAGCAAAAATCGGGAACAGAGCTCTATCAAGAACTGTCTGTTTTGCGCCAGGGAGCAAAAGAATCCGCCCAAGATTTCCTGATACATGCGATGAATTTGAGACAAGTTATTTTTGCATCTAACGCAATTGATTGTGGCATCAAATATGAAACAGCGCTTGTTCAGTCCTTGTTTATTCATGTTGTCGAGACTGGGCTCCAACAGG
>JAOBBB020297490.1:0-10747 GCA_025331005.2 Zoanthus gigantus | reverse complement strand
GAATATAAAGCATATAAAAAGAACCATGACAAAGAGATAGAAATGATTAGAACGGGTTACAACCGCATAAAAGAAAACAACATAAGGAAAAGCCCTGGGAACGAGGTTGATTGCAGTGCAATATGCCTACATATTCATTAAACAAAGTCTCGTGTATAATATTGAATATTAATTTTGCCTATGTAAACTAGATGTTATCTGAGTATTTAATCCAGCCGTTGTTTCCCCCTTTATCCCAACTATTGATTGATAATCAATTATAGTAGAAATCTACTCACTATCTATCGCAAATACTGCAGTCTCATTGGCTACCGTACTCGCTTTCTATCTGGTGATAGATAGCGTCTGCGGGATGAAAACAAGTAATTCAATAAGGCGGCCCTTTCCTGCTTTTCAGAAAACGTTTCGGAAGAGGAATTAACGCTCTTATTCAAAAAGCAATTCCAGAGAAAACTAAATTAGCAAGAAAATATTGTCTAAAAAATCTCAAAGGTGAGAAAAAAAAAAAGAATTTGAAGTGAGTAGTGTAATTGTTTGTTTGAATAAATTTAGTAATTGTTTATCAAAAAAGAATTGTTGTTCTTTTGTTTCTTCTTCAGAGATTTCTAATAAACTCGGGCTTCACCCTCGATAGAAATTTCGAGCTCGTATTCTAATTGTTAATTATTGCAGTCTCGTCTAGAAGCTTAGGGTTTTGGTAATTGTTAGTTCGCATGATTAAACAGTAGTATGTGCTAATATGGAAATTTTACCAAAGAGAAAATTAATCATCCAAAACATATTAAATAAAATTTTTAGTTGTCTTTCTTCTGATACCGTAAGTAAAAGTCGTAGAAAAAATAAGTTTAGAAGTTGAGTTGAAACTTGGCCATTCAAACCTCAAAATCTGGCTAGTGAAGGAACTTGATTCACAAGCTGTACTTTCACTTAGTCCTTGCAACAGAAATAGAAAATCGATCTATAGGTTGCTTAAAATCACATTTTATTAAGCAATATTTATGTGCACTTACTTCAAATCCTTCTCCACAGCATCAGAAATTGCGTTTCCAGGACACTGTCCCTCATTTTTATCTTCAGTTTTAGAAATGGTTTCTTTTAATATTAAAACAACTTCCCTTAGACCGCCATCTTGCTTCTTTGCCATTTTGTTGATTAACCGTGTGAGTAACATTGGCGGGAAAAGTGGAGTTACCGCTGCTTTTTGATACCGTCGTCAAGACGTCACGAATAAAGCAAAACGACGAAAAAAAACTCTTGACGAAGAATGAATTACGACGAAACGAAAAACAAGACGATACGAAAGGAGTGAAACGACGCCACGACGAAAATATTACGACGAAACAAACAACTGAACGCGACGACACGAAGAGCTAAAACGACGCTACTCAAGAAGAAATGCAAGGCACGAAAAACGATTTTCGACGCGACTAAGACTTTCCGACGCCACGAAATGTGAGTGCCGATTATGTCCAACATCTGACGCCATAAGTATGTTTGGCGCTGCAGTCACTTTACTAGAATAGAAACACTTTGTGAATATCTCGCACAACTTATTTTTTGTTTCAAGGAATTATTTTTATTTTCCTTTCAAACTAAATTTATGATCGAACTAAAACCTAAAAAAGCCCGATTTCACGCATTTTATGCGTCTAGTTATACTGTTTTTGACGTCACGGACCAAAAAAACAATAGGATAGTTATCTAAGTTCGGATTCTAAACTCTTGAAAGTAGAGACAATGGCTGACATAGCCATGCAAAGCTTTCCAGCTCGTCGCTCTCCACGGCACCAATTGGAGACAGCGCCATAAAATGAATTACTGCATGTCTGCTCATGTCTCCAATTTTGAAGGGGAAACGTGAAGAAAAATTGTATTATTACAAGAATATGCTGTTAAATCGAAGCGCGAGTCTGGAGCTCGTAGTGCATTATTTAATGATTACCGTATTTATTTGCCCATAAGCCGATCTCGGCTATAAGCCGAGACCCTAAACTTTTGGGTATCAGAACCTGTTAAGAAATTACGAAAAGGAAACCCAAAACATCTAGCTATAAGCCGAGATCGAATATTTCTTTTCCACGTGCACTGTTAAGTGAATAAACATACCGGCAAACCGTAAAACAAAAGAAGCGCCCTTCTCAGGAAACACGCAATGGAGAACACAAATTGGATCAAACACTTCTGGAGTGGTTTTCAGAGCAAAGAAGTCAGGGTAAGTTCTTCCTTTTAGACCAAAACCAGTTGATTTCTGTCATATCGATTGAGTTGCCATGTTTACTAAAGCCGTGAGAACGACCGCTTGTGATTGGAGCTCATACAACATTAGAACTGGGTTTTTTTTTGCAAAAATTTTCGGCTACAAGCCGAACCCCCTATCTTGTAGAGATTTCACTAGTTTCCAGTTCAATTTGGTGCAAAAATGGCTTGGCTTATAGTCGAATAAATACGGTAAGTAAACTGTCAGTTAGAGCTAGATTATCGAATTGCATAAGACTTTAAATTTACCTTTTCCATAACTCACGGCAAAGCGTGACAAAAGATCTGTGACTGAAATCACGGTTAGTGTAAACACAAATCCGATTAGTTGTATTATCACGAAAATTAGAGTGATGAAAAGCATATCCATGTATATTTTGAACGTGACATGTAAACAGCGTCAGTGTGGGGCATTAGATTTACCGCGTTACACGAAATACTCCCACCTCTTCCTATTTTTTCTACACGTAGAAATTAGAACTAGTTGCAATTATTCAACAGATATATTGTAAATATCTATTAAACGCATGTCGCCCTAATAATTTAGAGATATAAACTTGTAACATTTGTAGCGTAAACAGAGAGTGATTGAATGAACGATGTACTGAGTATCTGACAACGAAAAGAATTAATGCAGTCCTTAACTTTTGAGTGTGAATCAGTTAAACCTACTCCAACAAATCGGAGGGTTTCTGAAAACTAGAAATTAAATGTGTATAGTGAGACTGCAGTCGTAGTAGACATCACAGTTTTGTTCCAAATCGGCAGCCGCCCCTTTTATAAACTGGGATAGTGAGTGCTGCATGTTGCGTGCAGTATCACGGTTAGGATCTTTTGTTCTAGGTGTGACGCTTCATTAGTCTATTGGCCGTTTGCTCATTTACATCTCAAAGCTATTTGTTATTTGTGCACAGTCAACCAAAGAAAGTTGTCAAATTTCCTAACTAGTCGACTCTACTAACTTTGGTATGGGTAAACAGTGATTATAGCAAAAACATGAAGTAAACTCTTCCTGAATTGCAAGTAGGTGGAAAATCTTAAATATTACGAAAACTTATATTTCACTTTGGTACTTTACCTTAAACAATCAGGAAGGAACTTTCCAGAATATTCTTGTAACTTCATGAACTCTAACAGAATGTCTCTTATAGTAAAAAAAAAAAAAAAAAAAAAAAGAAGCAAATACTGGCTTCAGATACAAAAAATGGAATATATTATTATCCTTCTTAATGATGTGCATTTAAGTATTATGTATGAAACATTTACAAGAAAAGTATGTAACAAATTTAGTTGTTAGGACCAAAATAGACTGCAAAACAGTCTCTTCCTTCGCCGGGAGATCGAATAACCAAGCGCGTTCGTCAAATGGTCGCGCAGACGGGAGCGTCAAGGAATGGGATGAGGAGCCCTTGCCCCATTCCTTTTCGCTCGCATCTGCACGTCCATTTCCTCTTCCCAGTTTCCCATTTGAGGAACGTGCTTGGAATTTCAATCTCCTGGCAAAGGAGAGGACCAAAACTACAAAATACAGAATACCTGTGTTTGACAATTTTCAAATATCATTGAATTAATTAAAGCATTAATTTTTTTAATTAATTTGCAAATGTTTTACTTAAATAAAATACAAACTTCTCACTCCTGACCTGTACAAAAATTTAGCCCTACTTGGTAAGACAAATTTATAAAGTAAAACATATTTTGATAGAATGTTGGTTTATTATAATTATTTGTCATTAATATGTGTTTTTGATTAACTTAAGAAATAATACATGTTCTCTCTGCCTTCACAGCCTGGTGAAAACTGAGGTGAAAGTTTGGGAGAATTTGAGAGCAGATCAGTAAAAACCCGAGATGCAGTCAAGGGTTTTCACCAGCTCAAGAATTCTCATAAACGTTCACCTCAGTTTTCACCAGATTATGAAATCACAGATACTGTAACATTTTATTTCTGTTATAAATTATTTTCCATCTTAACAAAGAGAAAGATGAAATACAAAGCACGAATGTATACTTTCATTTCTTTAAATGAAACTGTAAATTCTCACAACTTGGAAGACAGCCAACCATATTGCTTACATTATTTTCGTGCTTCATAGCGCTATGAAAACACACTTGTTGACCAATCAAAATACATGTAATACACTCAGAGCTTTGCCCTTCCTGCCCATGCTTTCCTCTCAACATCCTATTCTTTTTTGTTATTTTCCCATTGTAAATTTGAATGCAAATTAGATTTCATGTTGCATCTGTCTTGCAGTATAAAATTATTTTGAGTAAATGGGTGATACTGATCCCATGTGTTTGCTTTTGAGTTATGTACTCCTTATTTTATAGATAACCAACAGCATAGTAATTTATTTCAAGAATAATAAAGGAATGGATTTCCATGTCATTTCAATGGTGCTTCCAAGCCTATCAGTTAATTTTAGGACCTCTTTTCAACAAATATACAGAAAATGGCATCTTAATATAGGTATAGAGCTAAGTATAAAATCATATAATAATAATTATACTAAACTCAAACATTTTACCAGCCCCTAACAAACTCTCCAATTTTTCATTTTCGAGGACTAAAATCTCTGCTCAGCCATCCTTCAACTTAACCCATCATCATCATCATCACCATCACCATCATCATCATCACCATCATCATCACCATCATCATCATCGTCATCATCATCATCATCGATCATCATCATCATCATCATCATCATCATCACCATCATCATCATCACCATCATCATCATCACCATCATCATCATCATCATCATCATCAT
Organism: Zoanthus gigantus; assembly: GCA_025331005.2. Lineage (NCBI taxonomy): Eukaryota > Metazoa > Cnidaria > Anthozoa > Zoantharia > Zoanthidae > Zoanthus > Zoanthus gigantus. The sequence continues at coordinate 5,714 of JAOBBB020297490.1, read as the reverse complement.
CATCATCACCATCACCATCATCATCATCACCATCATCATCATCATCATCATCACCGTCACCATCATCATCTTTATCATCATCATCATCATCATCATCTTCTTCTTCTTCTTCTTCTTCTTCTTCTTTTAAAGTCCCTAGTTTCCCATTCCTGGGGACATGATATGGGTTGCCTCCACTGATGTCTATCCTCTGCCATATCTCCTGTGATGTTTAACTTCCTCATGTCTTCTTCCACTACCTTACTCCAGGTCTTCTTTGGCCTACCTACTGGCCTTCAACCTTCCACTTCCAGCTCCATCGCTCTCCTAAGTATGCTATTCTCATTCTTATGTTTTACATGACCAAACCAACTCAACCTTGTTTTCCTTAATCTATGCTCAAGGCTTTTCACCCCACATCTTTTTAATTCTGACCTCTTAATTAGTAATCCTAATAAAATCCTGTTAAGCTGGTCTAAAAACCTAAACCAGGCTTAATTACTTAGCATCAACTGGGAGCCTGGGTAAATGTGATAGGCAACTCAGTTGATAAACATTGAGGAAGAAGACTTGTTGCAGTCTTCTGCAGTTAAACCTTTATCATTGACAAGGTCACACATCTACATTTATCACAGAATACTGACTGAAACAGTTAAAAGTCTAGAGAGGTCAAAACAATGAACTGCAACAATGCACTTAGTACTCTGGAAGTGATTAAAATTAAAAATATAAGGCACTTTTTAAGCATTTGTGGCTACTGCAAGTAAACATGGAATGACAAGAGATTGTATATATATAATTATGGGTAAAAACTTTGTAGATGTAATAATTATTAAAAACTAAACGTTTTCGATCTTAAAGATCATCTTCAGAGTTAAAAACAAATTTTTTACTCGTAGTTATATATAAAATTTTAACCAGGTGGAATTATGACCATAATTTTAACGAAGAAATATATAATTAAGAAAATTTTTAGAATCTAATTTAGAACGTTTTTTATACTCATATCATGTACTTACGTTGGGGATCGGGACAGTCTGTTGAATGTAGTAGTCACTAAAATAATATTTCATCTCAAAAAAAAAAAATTTTTTTACTGTTACTTTTATTTAAAAATCCCTTTGATGGGTATTCGCTAAAGAAAATTTAAAATATTTTCAATGATAGCAGTTAGAATTGCACACTTTTGAAAGGCACAAGTGTTTCGAATTGATAAAAAAAATCTCCTGGAGATATTATCAGCTGACAGTTGACAAACAATGTTTCAAAACTCTGTGGGCTTCCTGTGGTATTTGGCGACTTGCCTAGGATTCCTATTGGGGTGTTACACTTACCTGCACAGTGACAAAGTGGCTACCATCTTTGACGCAGTAGCCACAAAAAGCAATTCATTTCAATACCACCTTCCCAGTAATGCTCAGGTCTATTATTGGTTACTGGTGGTGTCTTTGCATTTCCAACAACCCTAAGCATAATTCAGTATTAACTAAACTGTTTCCTTCTCATATCATCCCCCAGACTGACTTCATGTCTTTCTAGGTTGCCCCTCACCCCATTTTTTCCCCTTAGTAGCAGCTTTACAATCAAATAAAAAAATGGTTGAATACAGGTTAGATAGTACATAATATAGATCTTTCCCCTTTGCTATAAGGCAGTTTGCATATCTACCAATGAGAAGCACCACTCAGTTCCCAAAACTTCCTTGAAGTTTCACAAATTCTAGCACTCACAGCATCAGAAAGCCCACCATATGACTCTAACATGTCTGTAGAATCAATTAATCAACTTCAGCTCAAATGTCCCCTCTAATTCTGAGTTCAACCCTTTCTATAAGTTGCACATCTGACAACATAGGAGTCCTATAAAAAAATATTACTGCCTGACAATTCAGATAATTTATTTTGCAATTTTAAAAAAATTATTAGTTTTACATAGTTTTTCACTACCAGTCTGCAATTATGTATAGTAACTTTAGACTAAGCTGGGTTGGTAGTGTGGAAATAAATACAGATTAAAATATAGTTCAAATAGTGTAATGAAAGTAAAGACAGTACCGCTAGCCAAAATTTTAAAATACAAGAATGGTACAGCCAACCGGTAATTTCATAAAGAACAAGCAAAGAAGAAACTGCCTAAGTCATATATATTTAGTATATACCTGCAAGGCAACTGATCAATAGAAATTTCCTTCAATATAAAAGAAAGATTTGTAAAAAAAAAATTAATTGAACCACAGAGCATGGCAAAAGTTGAGCATGAGCAGTTCAAATTACGACATGTGGGTTTGAGAGCAAATTTGTACAAAATGCAGCAAATGGCATAAAACAAAGAATTCGTTAAAGTCTCTTAAAAAGTTTTCATAGCAAAATATTCAAATACAATCCACCAATCAGAAAATGCAGCTATTTCTGTCTGCCATTATTTATTGTCTCATTGTCATTATATACTGTTTTGGAGGTAAACATTGTTTCACTTGTACTTTTTCTTAACCAATCAAATGGCTTGCAGCCAATCTGGTAAATACTAAATAGTAATAATGTAAAAATCATAGAACTAAAATTTCACGCAGTAGACTCTGGGCATCTCTTTTTTGACAAACCCCACATGGATCAATTCTAGCAGAAGTTTTTTTCCCTTATAGCAGCAGTATACACTCTTTTGTCTTTCTAGTTCCACTAGAGACTTTTCTCTTTAAAATCCTCCTGCCACGAAACACCCATTATGATAAGATCATAGACATAAGTCACCTTGATTGGAAACCCATCTTTAACTTTCTTAGTACTCAAAATTTAAAAATAATTATTAATAATTTTATAATAATAACAATAATGACCACAAGAAGTAGACGTGATGATATTGATGTCTATGACTGAAAAAAAAAGAAAATTGAAGAGCATTCTTGTTACTGATAAATGGATTCAAAAAATAGTTGTCTCAACATACTTGACTAGGAGAATACACCTTCTGTTTGCCATAAACTTTTTCTTTAATTTTTCCTTCACTTGACAAGGACTCCAAGGCTTTAACAACAGCCTACAAATTTTTAAAATGATTTCACTCGGTTAGGTATTAATACACAATTAATTTTTAAAAATTATTTACATTTTGAGGCAAATAAGGATTTGCAAATTCAAAGTACATTTTTAGTGTTTTAGTGAAGACTCCCAATCTAAATAAAATCAATAAAAATAAATAAAATCACTTGGTTAGGTATTAATACATAATTAAATTTTAAAGATTATTTATAGAGAAAGTAGCGATCTTGTAAATATAAGAATTTATTTTCGTGTTCAATTTTGAATACTTTGATCAGTTCAAAACATCACATTATTTGTTTGTCCGAGTCGTGACGTCATTAGTGCAAAGCGCTATTTAAATAAGTCAATAAAATTTTCTGCAGATAAAAAGTAATAAACGTATAATTAATCTAATGGCTTAAAATTTGTTTTCACTAAATATGTTTTATGACCTACAACTGTTCATCATCTGTTTGTTAACCTATTTACGTAGTTATATTACATATTTTATCATTGAAACATTTGATGTTTTAGTTTTCCCCATTCTTTCGTTTACAAACACTGTACATTTACGAATTCGGTGCAAGGTTCGGTAGATACAGAACAATTATCATTAACACAAATAATTGCATTATCGATAAACTTACAGTTTTACCGTGTTCCTTGTGCAAGTTGTTGAAGATGTCAACTGTTGGAAACGAGAATGGTGAATCGAACTGAAGAGTTAAGCAACAAGTTTCATATTTGACATATCATATCTATCTGGATATACTCACAGTGTAAATTTAATAAAGCAATTGAATACTAGCAATGATAATATAATTTTAAGAACAATATATTTACTAGAGCTGTAGGGTCTGTTCTGTTTATTTAGATAATCCAAGACGGCATTGGAAACTTTACCTGTGAAAACACAAAAGAAAAACTTTTAACATTTTCAACAAGATATCAAAAAAAAATTCTTTATTCTTTTAAATATAAAACATAATTTATTATTTTTCATAGTTCATTTAAAAACTCACTGTCTGATCCTTTTGTTTTACTCATTTTAAATCAAATTTTAAAGCAGCTTTCTTTCACATCACAAACAAACCAGATTTGAACAGGCGCGCCAAACTCAGACAAAACCGCTGTACCAAAGCTTCGACTGCGCCAGGACCAGCAAAAAACCCGGATGTTTCTCTTCTCATACCCTTCTTGACGTTCTCAGTGAACTCTTCAACTATGGTAAAAGAACTTCTATTTATTACTTTATTTATTGGCCATCTTGTCGTCTGTTAACCACACTTGTAGTGCAGAAAGGTTGTCCTTTTATGCAGTGTTTTTATTTTTGTAAAGTTCTTTGTTTTGTTTTGTGTTCACGCCACTTTTATTTGAATATCTTCTTCAGGCTAAGCGAACCAAGAAGGTTGGAGTTGTCGGAAAGTATGGAACACGTTATGGTGCCTCGCTGAGAAAAATGATAAAAAAGATCGAGATTACTCAGCATGCTAAGTACACTTGCTTGTTCTGCGGAAAGGTAAAGGCTATTGCATCCATCATCGATTATATTATTGCTCTTTGTGGATGGAATCAAGCACAATAAATTATAGTCGCCACTATAAGTTAGAGACTGTTTCGAATGTTTTGTTTACAAAAAGACGCACGCGCCAGCTACCCAGTGAACAAGAAAGCAAAGTATTGACAATTTCGAGTTGATTGTCTAGCCTTTAAGTGCGTCTATTAGTAAACTGAAACAGTCCTAACTCCTTTAATATTCAATTTGACTTTTGCGCTCGCTGCATTACATGATATATAAATGACTATGAAACTGCAGCAAGAAGTTAAACAAACTCAGAATTTATTGGAATGGAGAAGTTCAAATAGCAGAGTATAGATATTACAAAAAGGTGCACATTCATAAATCTTAGAATATGGGACTTTTATAAATTCCAATTCTATGGAAACTATAAAATACACTAGGGGAAAAACCTGTTATAAGCAAATGAATCGCTTATATTAGCTTCGTTATAAGTGAATACAAAATTGTAATTTTAATAATATAAAAGCTTGCCTTTAAAAACAGAAACATTACTTCTTGTACTGTAACAGATTTGTGATCCACTGGTACAATGCAAATAGATTTTTTAAATAGCTTAAATAACCAGTGTGACTAATAACTGCCAAAACACTACTTTTTCTTATCCAGAATGCTCTGTTTCAAGTCCTATGCATACACTACATATTCTTCTGCAAATAATGCAGACTCGGCTGTTTTCTACAACTTAAAATTATGCATTACTGAAAGTAGAGCATGGTTGTGCCATTGTTGACATATGCTACTAAATAGTGTGATCAATTGCCCATTTTTGCAGTAGTCACTGCTTTCAACAATGACAGCTGACTCAATTTTTACAGTCTTTGCCTCACTATGAAGTTAGATATTCCTAAATGTGAAAGTAGGTTTACAGTACTTGCACTACTGTGTGTGTTAATTTTGTTGGAGGTGTGACTTCTCACTCTGTCCCGCAAGTATTTTTGAATATTTAACAAGAAAACAAGGCAAAGACTGTATAAAATGAATATGCAGTTGATTAAATCAGCAGCTGCTAGGAATTCAAACTGGTCTTTTCATATACTTCTTTGTCATAGTTGGTAATGATCATCATCATCATCAATCCAGTTTTGATCCGGTTTTATCCCCGTAAACGAGGGTGGCCAGATTTACCCCACTCTGCC
>JAOBBB020297313.1:0-10751 GCA_025331005.2 Zoanthus gigantus | reverse complement strand
GACTGATTACCTTAACAAGCCTTACGGCTTCCTATCAGTCATCCTCGCCATTTCTTTTCCAAATTTTATTGTAAGTTATATACTTAATGTTTAAAAAAATGGCAAATAAACTGATACTGATAATGAACTCTCAATTTATTTTTTTTCTTTTCCACAACAATGCAACACACATGATCATCCTTTAAGTGGCGCCGGAGAGGACCTCGGAAACCACCAGGATCGTGTTAGACCCTCTCGTATTGAAACGTCTTCCTTCTTCCTTTTCAGAACGTAAAGAAAAGAGAAAAAAGTGTTGATTGTTCGTTCGACTAAAATCGTAAGCAACTATTGAGCAACTTTTAGCACTAAAATCGTTGATTGTTTTACAAGACGGCGTTTTTATTTTTCTTTTCCTAAATCTTACCAGAATATTTATTAGCTTTAGGTTTTACAACAAACTTAAGCAACCTTCGGGGCTTAGCTGGGAGTAACCGATTGATTACTAAAAAATAAGTACGTTAAGAGTATTTTGTGTTCTTAAGAAAACAATATTTTTTCCAAGTGGTTTTCTGTTTGTATATGAGGATGTAAGACTTTTAAGAAGCGTTCCTTCAAACAGTGCACAAAAAAATAACACCAGTTTTCATAAATCGCTTTGAATATAGCTTCCGCCGGCTTTACGGAGATTTAAACAATTATGTGGCTTTCTTTTCCAATCATTCTGACTCGGGCACCTTTCTTTAAGAGATCGGTATAATTGAATAGATTACAAGCTTCTGCTCGGGGCGCTACGTTGGACTAGCTTTATTATAGCATGAGTCGAGAGACCCTGCAGAGACCGGAGCTAAATATCGGCTGGAAGGTTCAACCGGTTTGTAAAATATTTTTTACAAAACTTTTTAAACTTGCTATGATTTAAAAATCAAAGAAGCGTTGCATATCCTTTGGGAAAAGCCCTCGCTGAATGTCTAAGTCAAACACTTTATTAATACAAAACTCACATTGTAAAATGCCATCATTGTATATATTCCAAACAATTCTATCATGTTAGTATCTATCACATTGTCATTAATTTTTCTATATATGCTATACTATTATCTAGTTCATTAAAGCACTGACGAAGGCAGAAGACGCTGCCGAAACATGTCTACAAAGAAGCTAAAAGTTGTCGTTTATCTGTTAAAATATTAACAAGTCTGCTAATTAATCGTTCATCTGTAGTGCTCGTTAATAGATATCTGAACATACATAGCTATTATGCCGCTGAAAAAATAGCAAAACAGTTACTGTTCATCAACAGGATGCCTAAATTGTGTGCAATTCTACAATTGGTTTAGGCTCCATTAAATCCTGTACCAATTGAAGAACAATTCAGGTGGAGCCACTCACTAAGTGAGCACAGTAACTGAACAACGTTAGTAAAGTATTAAGGAAAACCATTAGATAAAACTGTAAAAACCATAAGCCACACAACAAAAAGAAACAAGCTCGCGCGTGAAAAACAAATAGAAAACCAAACAGAGCGCGCATCAAAGTTAACAAAAAACACACACAAATATAACATTTTTAAAGTGAAAAGGATACGGTATGTCAATAACTTTTCAAACAAGTCAGGGCTCTCTAAGCTCCTTGATCGATGTTCCATACTTCTGCACTTCGTCGTAGTGGCTTCTATAGAAGTTAAGGAATGACTTTTCAAGTATTTTCTTCTTAAAGCCTTGTTTCGCTAACTTTGTCGATAGGCACTTCTTTCTTGTTTTAAGTTCTCGCTTATCATTGCAAATTCTAGCATATCTCACCAGTTGAGAATTGTATATTCAATACGTTGGACTCTTTGATATATTGCTATCAACTGAGGTATGGAATAGATATCTGAACAGACATAACTAGAATGCTGCTGAAAATTAGTAGCAAAACAGTTACTGTTCATCAGCAGGATGCCTAGATTGCATGTGTGCAATTCCACATTTGGTTTCGGCTCCATTTCTTATAATATAATAACTCATATATACGTATTTTTGGGAAAGTTCACTCTCTTGAAATTGAAGACCTCTTTCTTGTCATAAATGCTGGTCTTTATTCCTTCCGTACCTTCTGCAATTTTTAATATTAGTATCTAGATAAGTTGTTTTTGTTTGAGAAACTGTGGTGTTCTTGGTGGATAAATTTCGTTGACAAAGTTACCAAAGTCGCAGTTGTTGATGCTTTATAGCAAATCGTCGATATACCGAAAAGTTTTGTTGAACCGAAGTGCTACGCTGATCTATATCGGTTTTAAACTTTTTCATAATAAATTCATATTCGTAAGTATGTAAGAAAAGATCTGCTATTAATGGGGCACAATTAGTACCCATAGGGATTCAAATAACTTGTCTAAAAACTTTACTTCCAAAGCAAACAAATATGTTATTGATAAAATAATCTATTGCATAGACGGTTATGCGCATGAGCAGAGTCATATTTGTAGGCAGTTATTTGTAGGTCACGTGGTGGCCCTTGCGCCAATGAGAAAGAAAGAAAATTTCCATCGAATGATAAAAAGATTTATTAAGCAACCTTCCTTCTGTGCAATGTGCGTGCGCAATTGGTCAAAGTTAATCACGTGGTTTGGACGTACCTAGCTATCGATACCGCCACGACCGGTCATTAATTTGCCTAACATATATTTTTTATGGTTTAACGCATGACTTGAAAATGGCCTAGTCTTTAATAAATTCAAACCCCTGAATATATGAATCAAATGATTTTTTTGAGCTTTTATATCTCCAGCGAAAGTTGTCATTTATCAGATTACAAACTCAAGTATTTTGGCGGGCTTTTTGACGCGCGTCCTGAAATTTTCCCGCCTTTAAAACAAGTTTGAAGTTTGGGTTTCTTACGCAGCACAGATTTAATGAATACCGGATTTACAATCGCTGAAACTGGTTTATTTTATGGTGGCGAACGTTTGAAAGCGAAAATATGCAGACCTTTTTTGATGTCTATTTAGTCGAGCAAGAACGAACATGGGAAGAGACTTCAAATATTGGTTGAGTTCTTTTAATCCTTCATTAAAATATTGACATTACTTAACAAAGGACTGCTGATGAATTCTAAAACAAGGAAATTTGTTAAATTTGTTTTTGACAAATTTCATTGAATGCTTTTCTACTTGCTCCTGAAAATTATCTTGTTCGCGTTAATTTTTAAAAGTTTTTATTTTCAATCTTTCTTCATGTACAGTTATTTGTGATTTCTATTTTATTCTATTTGAACTTATTTGATTTAAAGATTTTTGTTTTTCTCAAACTCTTGTTTCAAGTTTGTTAAGGCTTATAGTCTTGTCTTGCAGTTGCAGTGTTGTGAACTCAGAATGCATATTGAAAGATTTATAGACTTTCAGTTCGTGTTTGTTTACAAAAACATCCACTTGCTGATGACACGATGAACTCGAATTTTAAAAATTGTTTCAAATTTTTCGTTCATTCTGTCGCCAGCGCGTGGGTGTATTTGTAAACAAACCACTTTCATCCAGTAACTAACCTTAATTAATGTTGAGTAATTCAACTACTGAAAATTCTTTAAATTGAACCTTTATTAAAGGTTAAAGCTAGAAACCCTATTGTACCCTAACACCCGTTATTTCAAAAGTTAATATCTTTTGTATTCAATATTGTTCTTCGTTAATACTAATAATAAGTAAACTTTATTAACACAACTCTAATTGCAAAACACAAAGCGTTATTATCAAATAACAGTAATTTTATTACTAGACCTTTCTATAGATATCATAACAATTATTTTTGTAATCATTTTAGTTTAAATATTTTTATAGATATAAGGAATACTAATGTAATGAAACAGAAACATGTTATGACTCCAGGGTATGTAACATTAATTACTGAAATGCGAGGACTTTATGCCAATTTTTTGTAGTAAAAACCGGTGGCAACTATAACAACAACAGAATGTCGAGTGCCCGAAAGGAAATGAAAAATCAAACAATACTTGGTATACACATAGCTTTAAATATCCTGCCAATTTAACAGTTTCGCAAAATTTTAAGTTGAGCTAGGTACTAACACGTTCGGTTCACTTCAGTTTGCTTTACTTTTTGAAGTCTGAACGAACATAGGATATTTCTAATTTGAAATGTTTAACATTTATGAAATTGCATTTTTCCCATAACTTCATTAAGAAAGGACTAAATCATAAACTATGTAATAAATAGAAACACATAATAAACTTGTAAATGATTGACTCAATCTAGTAGATTAGCATGGTTGTTATTACGTCGCGGCGTTACCAAAGTCAATTATAATTACCAGAAAGGTAAAAACGAACGCAAGAAAAGTATTAAAATGAATTTTGAAAAAAACGGCACTGACTGGCCACTGTTTGATTTTCTCTTAACGTCTTAACTTGTTTTGAATTAGTTCCATATAAACATATGTAACCAATAATTATAGAAGAAGCGTTATAAAGTGAAAGATGTTTTATCATCCGTAAAACTGTGTTCATTGTAAATTAAACGGCTCAAATACAACTGCAAACGCTCCCTTGATTTTTCTTTCCAGCTTTAGTTTTTCAAAAAAACTACTCGGCATGTCGATCGCATGCGTTTAGCAAAAGCGAATGAAACACATATGTACAATGTAAAGCAACTGAGTTAGCATAAGAACTGTTTGCTTTTCGTCGTGTGCTTGATGTCTTTTTAGCGATGAACTCTTGTTTAATTTGTCACCAATAGAAGCAAGACGGCCTCCAATGTACCTTTCATTGTCGTGAGAATATTGCGAAACCAAAGCCGTGTCCGAAGCTTCTTGACAGATCAAGTCAGTCATACGTTGCACAACTGGAAACATGTTATAGCAAATAGAGCAAACCGGCCTTTAAAGCAAAACAAATATTTAGAGGTGTATGTCAAGGCATTTTTGCTAGAAAGGAGAAGAAAGTGATATCGGTTAGGAGAATTTCATATTTTATGGACTGGTCTCGTTAATCAGATTAGATTCCTGTCAATTTACTTGAAAATCCTTTTTCTGGATAGTATTAAACTTAACAAATTAAACGTAATTTAAAATTAAAAGTAATATTGAATTAACTATTTTAGTTTTTTCTTAATAACACATGATGATAAAAGTTGTAACAGGACTATAAAGCAAGGAATTTCGATATACTGTTTTTGAAATAAAAACGTTTTTATATTTGACATCTCTCAAATAGTCAGACAGAACAACATTAATAAAGTTATAACATTTACTTTATGAAAATTACTTAATTATGAAGGAAATGCACGCTTAGTTACGCTTTTATAGGAGTTTATTAGCCAATGAGAATGCAGGATTTGCAATAGCCGTCTACTAAAGTGATGCTATTGACAATAGACCCCTGGCAAAGTAGCCAGTCAGAATGAAGGGCTTACAAAACTCCAGTAGCCTAGTAGAGTACAAGGTCTCTGCATCCTAGTATAGTAGCCAATCAGAATACAGGATCTGCAGTAGTCCACTAATAGAGTGATGCTATTGTTAATAGACCGCCCTAGTAGAGTAGCCAATCAGAATACAGGATCTGCAGTAGTCCACTAGTAGAGTGATGCTATTGTTAATAGACCCCTATTAGAGTAGCCAATCAGAATGTAGGATTTGTAATAGTCCACTAGTAGAGTGATGCTATTGTTAATAGACCCCTAGTAGAGTAGCCAATCAGAATACAGGATCTGCAGTAGTCCACTAGTAGAGTGATGCTATTGATAAAAGTCCCTAGGAGAGTAGCCAGTCAGATTGCAGGAAGTGCAACAATCTACCGGCATATTGATACTGTTTATAATAGACCCCGAGTGAAGTAGCCAATCAGATCGCAGGATTTACATACACACGACAACTAAAATTTCCGATTGTTAAGAGGCGGACCAGTTCGGGCCAATTATCAGCCTGTCCAATTGCTCTTTAGCTCTGGGACCAGTCACCAAAACAAAATCTTGTTAACGACCCAAGCTCAAATAAAAAAAACCCTGACCAATGAAGCTGTCTTCTAAATTTGAACCGAAGAAAACAGTTGAAATGGGTGGTGTACTGAAGAAGTGAGATGAATTGGGCTGTATTTGACTCCAACTTAACCGCCCCTTGTTTTGGAAAAAGAAAAAAAAAATCTATTTCATTAAAGTTTGTCGAATAAGAGCTAAAACATTGACAAAACTCAAAGAGACTCGGATGATTTTCGAAAAGCTTGCTTGGTATCAATCGCTCAAGGTATAAATAAACAAATCCCGGGGATACGGTAAAAAGGAGAGGGATTTGAAAAAATACCCTAAAAAGTACCAAAGCGACCCTAAAAATAACCTTTTCAATTTTGAAAATCCCCAAAATTGCCAATTTTGACTCCCTAAAAGTACTACGAGGATCCCTATCGTACTAACCCAGCAAGTATCTCCTTGGAAATCAATTATCTTGTTCGGCTCACGCAGGGAATAAAAACGATTTTCTCAACTTTTTTTAAAGGACGATAAAAGATTTTCTGGTGTAGAAAACGGCTACTTTTATGTTAGAGCTAAAAACTCAAACAAGTTGTCAAGTAAATCTTTTAAGACTCGTTTAAATGTTGTATCTAATTATGGTGAAATAACTCAACGCTGTTTTAACTGGTTTTACCGTTACCGTCATGATGAAGTTTCAGAACATAGTTTTCCTTCAGAATGACTTAACATGTTTCAGAATTGTCAACCAGCCATCCAAGATCAGCCAAATAAGGTATCAACTTACATTCACTAAGTTGAATTTGAGAGTTTAAAGCGATTTCCTAGCAGTACGCCTTAACATATACAAACATTTTAAAAACATGGATTTTTACTCGAATAACTGCAATAACGTTGTCGTTATAAAAAGTTGGCGACATATCAATTTAACTTCAATTAGAACGCGTTACGTTCATTTTGCAAAAATTAACCTCGTGACATAAAAGCAATATTAAAAATGAAGTTCTCTTCCTTTTTCATGTGCCGGTTTCTTTTCAGTTTATCAAATACATATCATGCGACGCAGGGCGATGTCCCAACACAACGTGATTATTTTTTTTGATTCTAACCTAAAATATATTAAAATTCAAAAGTTGCTCTTACTGGAAGATCTGCAATCTTTTGCGCATCCACAATTCTTTTCTATGATTGCTTTCTTTCTTTAATTTCAATTAAGTCCACTTCGCACAGGAATAAAGATTTTCGGTGATGTTTCGCTGAGACTGACAGAAAATTACAGCTCGTTAAACTTTGCCTTTGGTAGTTTTTGTAAGCTCTCCCAAAGCGGTTGTTTCATTTTTGCCATGCATTGTATTTCTCAGAGTTTGTGGCGCCAGGAAATATGCTAAGAGAGCAATCTAAACAATTTCGAAAGATAGCGTGCGTTTTTTAGGTAATTCTAAAGGTCGATAGCGCCATTACGTCTCTTTTCACAGTTTCATGTTGACACTTGCAAGGTCAGTCAGTTTGGCTAACAGACAAGACTAGACAGATTTCTTCAACAAACAATGCTGTTTATACAAATTTTAAGCACAGGAAAACGCAAGGAAGCAGAATTGCTTGTTTTTGGTCGTGTTGTATTCTTTAAAACAGATTTTAGTTATAAACTCTGACCTTTTTTTCCATAAAAACAAAAGGTGCAAATTAGGTTTGGAAGAACAAAAAGGAAAATTTCTCCATGTTTCGACAATATAAGTTTTTTTGTCTGCTCATAGATATGAGAGATGCAGCCAAAAATTTGTTATTCTGAAAGCTTTTCGTCCGTTTTGAGCCAACGATTATTCTGATAAATTCAATTATTGTTTTCGGTGCTTGTTTTTCCAAACAAACATAAAAAAATCTTCTATTATCAAGACATATCAGTCATAATAAATGATACTTTGGCACTCCAAAAATAATCACGCAATAACGACAAAAAGTTTGGTAAAATCAATTGTGGTACTCTTTCCGGATCTCGAAGAGGTTTTGTTTCTACGTATAGCCCGAAGGGACGATGTTGAATGGGCGGGAAAGAAGGAGGACTAAAGCAATTAAAACATGCAAACCTTTTCTAATTCTCACTTATTCGGTACTAAGCTTTCGCTTTGGGGAACATACAGCTATGTCGAGATAAAGTAGCTGTTTGCACTTTCATAGTCCTTGCAGTTAACATTTTAATCAGCAATGCAATGATGGGGTTAATCGAGTTCGAAATTACGGAACATTTTTAAAACGTTAGAGTTTAGTTCTGAAACGATTTTAAAAACACTTTTCAAGACGAACTAAAAACTCCTCACTTTCTAGAATTTGGTTCAAGCGTTTCTACCCTTCAAAAAAAAAAAAAAAAAAAGTTCCAATGTCCTAACATCTTTTTATATGCAAGGAGCTGGTTTTAGTTGGCCAAGCCATTTATGAGGTGCACAGAACGTGTTATGATAATAGAACTTTAACTTATTTTCAACCAAGTAATGAATCATAAGACGTTGTATTTGTTCCAATTATTTAAAGCTATAACATATTTGGCAAAAATATTTGTGTTACAATTAAAAGAAACATAACCCGGCTTTTTCCAGAATGCTTTTTGATCAGTTTTACACTTATCATTTGCAGCAGTTACAAATCAATACCAGAGACACCAGTCGCCTCTCTTATAAGATAAGTGAATTGAAACCAACAAACCTTTTAAAGCTTTAAAAATTATCAGTATTTTAAATCTTTTGCAAGGGTACTGTTTTTTTTATTAGAAAGGAAAACTGATTGAAACAGAATTCGCAATAGAATATTATTTATAGCTATAATATTAATTCAGCGATTAGGCCATAAGAATCATAAAATCAAAACACAAAAATAAAAATTAACATAACATCAATATATAAGACAAGAATGGAAATCCAAGTCAGACACGAATAATATTATATACCAATAAAGAGCTATTCCGTATATAACAAGTTGACCGCTCGAATATAACAATAGGGAGTGCCATTCGACATACTTAAGACTACCAGTTATAAAAAAACGTCTTTCTCGCAAATTATTGTCATGTAAGTGCTTTTAGTCAAAACTATTAGCTTAATAGCACCTTTTAGAAGAACAATACATCATACAATGTTTTAAAATCAGTAACAGGAAGTGTCTCGGATCGTTAACCTAAAATAGAGCCATGATGTGGTGGAAAAGGATTCCAAAAAACATAAAGCGGTTTAAAATGCGTTAAGTAAACAAGTCACCTGGTGCTCACGCAATTGAAACGATAAATAAAGTTCACAGTTTAACTACAGAATAACCTGCAATAGTCGGCGCTCATTGATTTTCAAGCTAGATCTCCAACCACACCTTTTATTAACCGATAATTAGAAAAGTTCTTATTCGCGAAGATCTCAGGTCAACAATTTCTACTTCCTTTCATCCCGCTGGGAAGCTCGATATTAGTTTTATAAAAAAACAAATTTCATTATCTGTGACCTCCTTAGGAAGAAATCTAAAAAACAATACACAATTTTTTTAAATAAAAACAACCACCAGGAGGGCTCGATTGATTAAAGTCGTTATTTATTTTCGTTAAAGGACAACGCTTCACACAGTGACCAGTCAATAAAGGAACAAACACCTCATCTATCTAGCAATTAAAATGTTTCTATTTCGAAAGGCAGGTTCTCAATTCAAATCTCTCACAGAGGTACTTATAAACAAAACAATTTCTGGTTTTAAATCGAAAAAAGCTTGAAAGTTTGCCGATTTCATAGTAATGTGTTGTTTCATGAGTATAAGCAGAACTCCCTATTAAATCTTTGCTATGCATGCCTACTATCACTCCGATGAAGGACTAACGTCCAAAACGTTATAATTTTTGATTTATTCTTTGACCATGCCTTGTTTAATGTAAAAAAGCCATTTTGTCTATAGTTCGATTAGATAGCAAGTCAGGAAAGTCTGATTTCCTCCTTGAAAAACAGCAATCTTTAATTCTAAAAAGGTTTTTTTTATCAATTAATCTTATCTGAAAATTCCTTCAATTCTTACGATATATCCTGATCACGGACCGTTTTAGGAATGCTTAAAAAGATAAGTTGTGAATTTTCTAAATGGGCACCAAGACCACATTGGCTGGCATTATTGACTTACACAGATATCATAAGAAATACTGGGTTGCCTGTCATCCTAGCTGTAGCAAAAATGAAATTCTTTGACAAAAAGGAGATATTTTTACAGTAATCTCTAAATTTACCTAGCGAATTTTATTAGAAGTTTACGAAACTGTACAACCATACTTGAATACAAGTAATGTAAGTGACAGCGTTTTGCTCATATTATAGAATCAACATAAATATCAATTGTAATAATCAGCGAAAATAGACGCTTTTGTTGTACCTTGCAGTTTAAAGCTTCTCAAACCTGGGATTTTAAAGTAGTTGTTTAAAAAAGATTATTTAAATCTTTGACTTTGTTTCCAAGAACTGGGAATTGCAGTTTTTGACATTTTGTTTTCGAAAGTCGAGCGATGTGATGTTAGAAGTTTTTATTTTCATCAATTTTGTCAACTCTGCGGTTTACGCAGAAAACAAGGCGAATAACTGAATTGTCTAATTCAAGCTTAGATTTAATTTATCTTTACCCATAATTCTTGTCTTGAGTATACATAATTTTTAACTTACGTAAACTGAGTTATCAATTATTGACATCTAAATACACTCTTTTTTTTTTATAAGAACGTCGAATTTTTCGTTTGAGGCTAAACGTTCTTAAATATTTTCGGGATATCAGCCTCAAATGTTCTTAAACATGTTCTTAAAATATCTTTACT
>JAOBBB020297228.1:0-10751 GCA_025331005.2 Zoanthus gigantus | reverse complement strand
CCAACTCGGCCTACGGCCTCGTTGGTTATATATATCAGCTCATATCCGGCGCGTCCTCGAAGAATAACTGTTAAATATATAGCTACTCCAGTCTGCTGTTCGCGTTCGCAGTCAACCTCGTACCCAAGCTCATTTCACTGACGTAGTACGAGGTTAGCCCACAGTACGTCATTAGTGGCGAAGTGTGACGTCACAAAAATTAAATTTTGTGAACTTGTGGCACTTGTTGAGATCACCTGAGCGATCAAGACTAAAATTGTATCCTTGTTAAAAATTAGCACGTTGGTGCAATTGTCGGCGAGATATTACCACAATTATGTTCTAATGATTCAACACGAATTTCTAAAAGTGGCTTGGTCGAGCCAATAATTAAAAATATAGATTTGTATGCATACGGATCATCAGAGAATGAATTTGATTTGTGAAATCACTATCTTGTTTGTAATATTCAGAAAGAACAAGAGGCAAAATACCTCCATGTTGAAAGTTAGCACTTTGCTGCCAAACAGTGATGAGATATTACCACGGTTAAGCGCTTAACCTTGGCAATATATCATCACTGTTTGAGAGAAAAATGCTAAATTTCGGCATGGAGGCATTTTGCATCTTGTCCTTTCTGATTATTACAAACAAATTAGTGATTTCACAAATCAAATTCACTCAGAGGTACTCCACCATTGAGTTTATATAAAGTACCGCTGGTCATACGAAACTGTACATATAATTTTAAATTGTGGTAGCGACCCTTAGTATAGTACAATATATAACTACATTTATTATGATATCATATGAGGTCCGTGGTTTTGTATGAATCTTTCAGAGAGTTCCTAAAAGCAGTGTAAATGAATATTTGTTTCTTTCTTACTTTATTTACACAGAAATATTCTGGCGAGAATTTGTATTCAACGATGAGTCATAATTGTAACTTAAAATATTTTCTGGCCCCAAACTACCAATAATTAATTCATGAAATTTAAAAAAAGTCAAAAAATTATAGTCTCGGGGTACCATCTTCGTAAAGACATTCTAATTTCAAATGTGAACGTTAACGATATACGAACTTAAATTATACAACAAATATAACAAAGTGGTTAAGTAAACTTTTACCAAGGAATTAACTTCAGTCGTAAAGTTGAAAAGTTTTTGAGTTCAGTTGTGGTTTTCATCTCAGCTGCTTTGAGCACAGTCATCAATTTGAGCCAAACGACAGTTACGAAATATACATATTTTAAATCTAGCTTCTAGAGGGTTGCAATAGTACAATAATGAAAGACAAGCTGTGGAAAAAAACTAACATTAACATAATTTTAGTGGAGTATTCTTAGCTTTATATGTTTGGAGTCATGTTAAACAATGAACGAGAGGGTCTTTGATATTGCCTCACTCGGTGATGCGGAGTTAATAAGCTTGTTTAACCACCCTGGTATTATGTCCGCATTATTAATATTGTGCGAAGCTTCATAAGAAACAGATAATAACCTAAATGTGTACAAAGACTGCGTGCTTTTATTGCTTACAAAAACCACCAAGCTAACGTGAATATGGTTTTACAATAGCTCATTTATTTCAAGAAACTTTAACTGTCATTTTTTAAATGAGTTGGTTAAAATCCTTTTGTTTTCAGATGCAACCGCAATGTATGATGTTTTTAAAAAATTGTCATATTGAGCATGTGCTTTTCTCTCTCTAAAGTCACAGCTGTTCTTTCTATTTTGTTGTTTTCGTTTCTCGCAATAGCAAAAAAAAGCGAAGCATTGCAGTATAAATAAATCGAAGGAGCCTCAATAAATATAGTTGTTAGTTTGAATAAACACACAAAAAAAATAAACAAAAAAAAAAGGAAAAAAATAGTCCATAGGGAAATATTGCAACCATGGTGCTAGAGAATTTCTGCAAATTATGTATCGTTCAAAATGCACGACTTTGCCCTCCAATAAAAAATCTTCACGGTTGTTTTAAAGCAGAAGGCTTTGTTCTAGGAGCACGGGCTTATAAAATTTCTTATTTTAAAAAAGGGCTTGACTCAAAAACGTGATCGCTAGTTATCACTTTGCTGAAGGCAAAAGATGGTATTCACTACCGTTATTGATGATACTTGCTTTTTTTTTCAAGTGAAGAATTTGAATTCTACATTGAAACCGAATTTAAACAACTTCAGGCCTGCTTAGCAACAAATAAGGTGACAGAATATTTTTAAGACAAAATAATTGGTATTCATAGCAGAGATAAAAAGTATCGCTTGGTTGACGCGACGCCATTTAAAAAACGACGCGCGTTGTTCTCGCGTGACGCTCTTGCATGTGCCTTTGAAATGTGTTACAAACTATTCCTTTTTGTGACGTCAACACTATTGCTCCAATCAGCAGCGGAAGTGCGCGGGCATTGGCTGGCATCCGGTCCATCGGGTCGCTGCAAACAATATATCTCCAAATGAATTTAGTATTCAAAGCTGGCACTTTGGTACTTTCGGGAGTGATGAAAAATGCTTAGAAATTTGGTAACAAATTGCCAAGCTGGAGAGAATAATCCGACGCGGATTAGTTCATGAGGCTATTGTCGAGCACAAAAATGGCGTGAGATTGTCGAAAAAGCTTTGAAAAGTCTTGCGAGAGCAAGTTTCAAGTAAGGCATTTGGAGTCAACAAACAAAGCTTGTATGCCACGAGTTTAGCCACGATCATAGCGTGTTGTTTCCATGAAATGGAGAGAATTCCTGATGCAGTTTTACTGGAAATATTTCTCTGGCTAAAAAAGAAAGAGTTGGGAGTTACGGCGCAAGTTTGTAAGCGATGGAAAAGAATTGCGTATGACCGCTCTTTGTGGAAAACTGTTGACCAAAACGAACTGAGGTCTCTCGTGGACGAAGATACAATGCTAATGTTGATCAGGACGCGTTTATGTGGTGTTAAAAGCCTTAATCTTGGCGGCTGTACGTTTACGGCGAAAATAGCGAAAGAATTAGCCAAGAAATGTCGTGATTTGAAAAGCCTCGCATTTTATGGTTCAGAAATCGACAACGAGGCATCACTGCGTGATGGAATACGAGATTTTCCCACTGGCCTCGAATTGTTAGATTTGCGATATTCATGGGGTGATTTTAGTTTCATGAGGAGACTTCCTCGTCATTTTACTGAAATGAGATTTATTGGATTAGGAATGGATTCTGCAGAATCCCTCATTCCAGATATTTTCGCTAAAATGAGAAATTTGCGCATCTTAGACTGCACCGATTGCGAGACTTTCACCGATGACGTACTGCTAAAGATTTCAATTTGTTGTCCCCTATTGGAGTCGATCTGCTTGAACGAATGTAAAAACTTTTATGGTAAACACTTGCCGGGGGTTCTAAAAAACTGCAGGTTCGTTTCTACTTTGCTAATGCGCTTTACTAAAGTCACAGACGAAGCTTTAATGGCTGTGGAATGGGAGAAAGCTTGTATTGTTCGTGAGCTGGATCTCACGGGTTGCTACTTCGTAACTACAACAGGGCTAACCAGTGTTTTGTCGCGGTTACCGAATCTTCATTATTTCAAAATGAATCAGTGCGGATTTAGACATATTCTGCACCTTCGTGTGTATCAAGAAATTAAGCCTATCGCAAGATATTCTTCTTTAGAGACCCTTGACTTACGTTGGAACTTCTTACTCTCTGCTGAATGTTTGGAGGCAATTCTCAGCCAGTCACCCTCCCTGAGGTATTTAGGTGTGAGTCATTCACCGAGGGTACCTCCCTCAGTACTTTCAGCCATGTTGAAGTATGTTCCAAACTTAAAGATTCTTGAATTTGGGCCGCTGAGAAAAGAGGGGCTCTCTGAAAGTCCGCTTGTGCCAAATTTAATTAAACTTTGTCCTCTTATTGAGGCAGTTTCATTAATCAACTTCAAACTCATTGATGATGCAGATGTAGATATGTTACAAGAACTAAGAGCCAAATGCAGAAAGATAAGAGAGGTGAAGCTGTGTAATCCCAGAATTGAACATGTTGCTATTGGCAATAATGGGGAAACTATAACAGTGGAAAGACTTTTAATTAAAATGGAAAGCTTGCTTCCAAGCCCTGCCAACACACTTGGTAAGGTCATTAATAGTATGAATATGTGATGTACAAGTAGCTGTATACAAAGAAATTATAAATATGTTAATATGTAAATTAAGCTACAATTAAATTTTAATGTTAGCAAAAAATATAAGATCAACAATCTGCAGGTCAATACAAATAACTACTTTATCATCCTGCTTTTAAACATTCATAGACAAGAAAATAATATGATAGTTTACACTAATTATTACACAGTATGATATGATAGAGTTGCACTCACACAAAAATAGATGACAACTTATTTGTTTCTATTTACTCAATCTTCAGAGTTTAATGATCAACTAAAAGTTGGCATAAGTATTTTGAAGGTGGAAACATTTAAGATGAGCAAATCTTGATTAGCAGGTTAAATATAATTAGAAAAACATGTGTATGTTCCCTATGATGGTTGTGCTCAGAGATGGTCTGTAATGAAATGCATTTCATACATTTGACACATTCACGTGCTCATGCATTGCAAATTGTATATCTGGTATCTGTATATTTTTTGTTTTATTAAAAAATTTCTTCAATATATTTTACATTGCTTTTGGAACTAAAAATAAAATTAATTTTTTTTAACACAACAGCCATTAACAAGGAATTTATTTTGTATTAAGTAATAATATTTTGGTCAGAAGAACTATTTTTTCTGATTTTTCTAAAAGTATTAAAGGTATGTTTGGCTTGTAGTTAATTTCAACTGCAGTTTCTGAATATGTTCTTGTATTGATTGTAAGGAAATATTAAATAAAATTAATGTAATCTGCATTGTCAGATTGTATCTTGCATAAAAACAAGCTTAAAATTATCAAAAATGAAAAAGATATTGTTATAAGGAAGTCAGTTCATCATAGCCTTTCCTTTGCTACAATAAGCATTAATTATTTTGGTTAATCATACTCCATGTGTTTGATGTTGTTGCTAGCTTCAGCAAGACACTTTCTCTTTCAAATTATGAATAACTTAAAAGGAATATAAAAACATGTTTTGTTTTTATTTCAATTCTTTATTTTTTTTGCTTTTTGATTCTATTGTAAGATTCAATTTGATCTATGATTGGCATTTGAAATAATTTAGCAATATAAAAATGACAACTATAGCTAGAATACACCACCAAATTGTATTTTGTTCATTGTGTATTTCAATATACATATTAATTATCTTAATAACTGAGTGCAAGGTCTGTACTGAAAAATATTTGCCTGAGGTCTACATAAAAGACCGAGGGCAAATATTTTCCAGGACAGACCGAGCAAACAAGGTTATTAAGATATTTGTTACATGGTTTCAGTTTTAGGTCAGTAAAAGAGAAGGCTGTATGCTAGCTTTAGTGATAAATCGGTCCAATAACTTCCCAGTCTTGAATCGGAAGTTATTGGATCAATTTTCAGCCAATCAGCATGCTGGATTTGGTTATCGGCCCTAGAAATTTGACTTGTCATGTAGTAAATAAAATTATACATCATGATGATAGAAAGAGTTAAATGTAACTTATTATTTATTAATAAGCTTCTGGAAATATATAAATTTGTATTAGGGAAGTAAGAAAATTTGTCAAGTGGAATGTTCAACTATAGTTAGAACACTTGTTGATTATGGTTGTACAGGCCACTTTGATGAAATTATATCTACAAAAACTAATTGCAAATTGAGTTACTTGAAAAACTGAATTCATATTGAATGAATATGGAAAGCTATCAGAAAACCAGCTGACAGTCAATAACTAAATGTATATCTCAATTCATTTTTTGATTAGCTAGAAATTTAGTCACTCTGTAACCACTTTTGTTTAAACATAAATTATGTATGCATACATGTACAATTGTGGTTCTGACAAACTAAAAACCTATTAAAAAGTTATTTAATAATCTGCAGTATGTTTTGACAGCTCTCTCAAATGATTATTAAATAATTACGGTACAAACATTACATTTATTCCATTCTCAGTTAATATCAATGAATCTTTTTCAAACTATATATATATATATATATATATAGTAGTTCAAAAGAATAGAATTTGAATATATTTTGATTATGCAGATTTTAGTCGCAGAACTATCTATTAATTCATCTGATGTTAAAACGCTGTTGTTCATGGGTTGCTTATGGTAATTAGTTATAATTTTATAATTGATTTGTCTTAAATGTGTTTTTTTAATGATAACCAGCTTTTTGTTAACACATTACACTACTACTGACAACTAAACAGACTTAATGTAATATATATAATAATCATTTCAATTATCGATCAGTCAAAGAAGTTTTTTACAGTAATTGTATACATCTGTTTACCTGACTTTTTATGTATAAGGTATTTTTATGTAGTAACATATAAGAGCCAGTCTAGCTACAGTAAAACCTCACTTTAACAATCCTCTATTAACAAAGTCCTCAATATAATGAAGTGAATTTTTCAGCCCCTCTAAAGTTACATTAAGGAAAAGAACAAACTCTCAATATATCGAACAAAATTTTCCAGTCCCCAATCGAGGTTTTACTGTATAGATTTTAGGTGGTCAGAACATTTAGGTGCAAAGTTGTTATTAAATTTCTTATTCAAAGTATTTTCTTTTAGTAGTAAATTAATGTTCAAATAAAATGAGCTGAAGACACAATGTTCAGGGAATATTGTGAGCTTTTTGGCTTTCCCAACGTTTGACACACATTTAAATGGCTAGGCCAATACAAAACTGCTCAGTTTGTTACAGACATTTCCTTGCCATCTTTCACTCTTTACACGCACTAAGGATTAAAAAAATTAAAATCTGTTGATATTCTTTAAAACTTTGATTAATAGTTGTTAAAAGTGTATTATATGGTTGAAAATAAATGGCTTGCTATATATTTCGATGAAAACTCATCCTTATCAAGTCGCCATCTCTGAACAATACAAAACTAGGTCTTGCAATAGAGCCACGATATAAATTCTGCTCCTGACACCAGTTTGCCAGACACAAAATTAATCTCCTGTTGATTGTATTCATAGCCATTGATTAGGAAGAGAGCTGCTGAAAAAGCCAAAATGCAGGCAATAAAATTTTATGAATTCGTGTCTCTCCAACTCTTTTAATAATCTTGAAGATTTTGAGCAAAATTAATAGGAATTTTTCCCTTGGAGTATAAGTTTTGCTATAATTACAAACAATGCAAGAATTGAATCGGGAACAAGAAATTTATCAAGTTTTGAGTGGTGCATGGTGGTAACATCTGGAGTTTCCAGCCTTTTTTTTTTCTACAGGGAAGAAACAAACCAAAAAATGGCTAAATTTCTTATAAATAGCACAAAAGTTACAGAAATAAAACAAGTAAACATAGAGTAGTTCACACAATCTTTATTTATGAACTTTGTATCCAAATCTTGTGAAATTGAAAAAAAAAAGGTTTTACTTATTAAACTTTGTATCTTTATGTCTGACTGCATCTAGGGTTTTCACTCATCAGCTCTTGAATTCTCCCAAATGTTTGCCTCGGTTTTCACCAGGCTATGAAGACATGTTTTATTTCTTAACTGATTCATCAAATGTTCTGGCAAAAAAATTGTTGAACATAGTAATTATTAAAATAATTGATCACTAACTGATAATTACTGTTAGATAGCAATTTTATGTTCAAAATAAAATGATCTGCTATTTTTCTCACATTATTACACCATCAAACTTTAAAAATCAAAACTATCAAAGCATTAATTTTTACCATGATACAATTTCCTGTTGTTCATAATGAACCTTGTTATTAGCTGGTTAAATATATATTTGTATACTGAATCTGAAACCCTGCCACAGGTATTCTCACCCTACGATCATTGTTTTTACAAATGAAACATAAAATTATATTTTGATTAGTTCAAATATATTTTAGTGTTTCCATTGATGTTAATTATTAAGCTGTTATATTGTGCTATGCGCAAATGTCAGTTTTTATAATTTTTATCACTGAACTAGTGAGCTATTGAAAGTCCTGCCTTTTGATTAGTCAAACTACTATTTTCATTATCGATGTAGTAGTAATTATAACTTTTTAATGCAAATAAATGCATTTTAATTTACTAATGTGTGGATACTTGTTTTGTTGTTTATCGCTTTTTTGTGTTATGTACACAAACAAATCCTGAAAAGACTAGATACATATTAAACAGTCAGCAAGGCCTTTGTAGCTTTATTTTTGTTTGTCACTTAATTCTGTGAACCCTTTGTTATGAAATGTCATCTAGTTTCCCACTCCTGGGGTTGGACGTGATATGATTTGCCTCCACTGTATTCTATCCTGTCATATCTTACGTGATTTTTAACTTCTTGTGTTTTCTTCCACTACCTTACTGCAGGTCTTCTTTGGCCTACCTACTGGCCTTCTACCTTCCACCTCCAGCTCCATCGCTTTCCTAAGTATGCTATTCTCATCCCTATACTTTACATGACCTAACCATCAGATCTCAACCTCATTTTCTTTAATCAATGTTGAAGGTTCTCCACTCCACATCTTCTGACCTCGTCATTAGTAATCCAGTCCTGCCGTCTTACTCTTGACATGTACATGTATCCTAACAGTCTATGATCGTTTATAATGTCCTCATGATCAGGTCGTGTTTCCGAGGTCCTTTTATTACATCTTGCCACCTAGCCCTTTTTATCCATCTCTACCGACATCGCCTCTTTCCATGATTTGAACCCTAGAGATAAATGCAAAGTGCATTCATGTATGTCATATTCTTTAGGTATCAGTTTGTATACAAGTGCTTCATATAATTTGTATGTCTTTTTGGTCTTAGTGGAGATTTGGGGAGATTTTGTAAAAATCACTAAAATGGCTTGAAATCGCCACTGAAGGCCAAAGACAATGTTCATCAACAACACTTCATGTATGAAAAATATTTTATAAATTTGTATTCATTTATTCAATTCTCTAAGCTTGTATGGGTTTCCTTGCTTTTTCTTTGGAACGACTACCCTGCTAGCAAAGGTATCTCATGGCTTGACATGGTGAGATATGGAGGCCCGTTCTGGTCAAAATTGCTTTATTTAATTTTCGGTATACGTTGAGCTATTTTTGTAGTGTCAAACAATTATTTATACTGTCAGTGGTTTTTAACTTACAACTAGATTTTTATTATTTTTTTCCATGCCTGATAATTATTTTTTGCGTGTCTGAATTATTTTTGTGTACAATTATTTTGTACATGTTCGAATTATTTAGCATATCCCATGAGTCTTAGCGGGAGTATTTTGCTTATAACTCGTCCCTTTCTTTCCATTTCAACTTTCTCGGTCTTTGATGGCATATTTTCGTGACCTTTCTCGATAATAATAACATCTCTTGTCACAACAGAAGATTTAACTGGGCGTCCAACACGCGATGCTGAAGATTGATAAGGATGAGATCGCGATGATCTGCGGCCACTGGGAACGTGGCGTAGCACTCTGTGCAGAACTCGAGTTCAAAGTTGGAAACCGTCGCTTTAGCTCATTTATAGCACTACTAGCAGCTGAAACATTCTGTATATGAGGTGGTACAGTACGATTATTAATAAGGCTTGTAATTTTGTTTATATTCTCAATAGCTTCTTCCGCAATCTTCTTTACTTCCTCAGCCGCCATTTTGAAAACACATGTGAGAATTCCCAGAGCTCCCCTCGGTCAGATGAGCAAAATACTCCCGCTACTGGTCAGTCAGTCATGCTCGTCAGGGAATGACGCTTTGTCTTAAGGGTCTATATTTTTTTTGCTTCTTCACAACGTTCCTTACAAATTTGGAAGTACTTCAACTTGCATTCAGTGGTTAAACATATATGGACAAGATTTGGGCAATTTAACGGTGTGTTTCCTTAGACAAGATGACTTTTTTCTTGAATTTGCAGCAGCAGGTGAACATGGCCGCCGCCATTTTGGATCAATACAAGTGTTGCATCGAAGATTTTTTGGACACAGGCTGAGCAGATATCCAAACAGTTCTTCCATCTTTCAGCTATCGCGCCTCTTGATAAATTGCGACGTCAATCCAAAGCCTGGCCCTACAACTAAACATGGGTGCCCATCTTGTTTTAGAACTATCGCTCGTAATCATCGTTCATTGGATTGCAATTTATGTGGAGGAACTTTTCATATCAAGTGCGGTGAGGTTACATCTTCGGAATTTAAGCAATTACAGAGAAGCAAACAACTATTGTGGTCATGCCCTACATGTACCGAAAGAAAACTTTTAAACTACGATATCATTAACTTAGAGCATTTGTCAGCCCTTCCCTTTGCTTCTCTTGATGACGATGGCTTCGTCAAAACAATCAACATGAATGTGCCTCAACTAAACAACTTAAATGAAAGCCATAGTGATAACTTAGCGGAACTGGTGAAGCAATTAGAGGCCGGTTCAAGTAAAGATGTAAAAGTAGCGCACTTAAATGTTTGCATTATGCGAAATAAAATCAACGAACTTAGATGCATTCAACTTTTGTGTAGGTTTGAAGTCTTCGCCGTTACAGAAATGCATATTAACAGCTCCATTCCAGACACAGAGATAAGTATCCCTGGTATGAAACATCTAAGGCTTGACAGAATAGGGCGCAAAGGTGGAAGGTGTATACTTTTTAATTCAGACCATTTGAAAGAATATCAACAGATTTTAATTTTTTAATCCTTAGTGCGTGTAAAGAGTGAAAGACGGCAAGGAAATGTCTGTAA
>JAOBBB020297050.1:0-10752 GCA_025331005.2 Zoanthus gigantus | reverse complement strand
AGTGAGATTTACAATTGTTTGTAAAATTATTCTTTAAAAAATAAAGTTTCAATTATTACTATTTTTTTAGATGTATAAACACATGCAAAAAAATAAAAATTTACTAAAAGGATTTGCTTTGAAACAAACCTGAAGTTTTTCACATGACTTTTAAAATAGTCAACTATTCCCAGTGCTTTGCCAAAGCCTTCAAGAGTTGAAAGAAGATCTGTAATCTTTCTTTTGCTTAAAACAAACCAGAAAGAAATGTTATAAAATAACTTAGATAGTACGTGTGTTTTGATTGGTCTACCAATGTGTTTTTATAGCGCTATGAAGCACCAAAATGACCTGAACAATATGGTTGGCTGTCTCCAAGTTGTAAGAATTTACAGTTTCATGAAAAACATTATAAGATACATACGCGCTTCGTATATCTACTTTCTCTTTGTTATGACGTAAAATGGTACTTTTATAAAATAATTAAAATATGCTTTCTGTGTCTTTATAGCCTGGTGAAAACCTCGGCAAAGTTGTGAGAACTCTCGAGCAGGTGAATAATCTAATCTAGACTGCGTATCGGGTTTTTACTAATCTGCTCTCAAATTCTCTCAAACGTTCGCCTCGGTTTTCACCAGGCTATGAAGGCACAGAGAAGATATTTTTATTTCTTAATTAAAAGATTACTTCAACTCTAGTATCTTGCCCTAAAAAAAATTGTCAATTTTGATGTTACACCTATAAAACTTTGGAATCAAGTATTTCTAATGTTCATCTGAAAACTATGGAATTTTGATTTTGGAAAAGAAGGTTACACATAAATTTAAAGCTTGACAGAGCCGGGAATCGAACCCGAGACCTTGTAGCTAGAAGGCAATGATCCTACCAACCCTGAATTGTGAAAAAACTAAACACAGTAAGGCAGCATAAGTAGTGGTAAAAGCGCAATCAAGTATAGAAAGCACAAACGTGCTAGTAGCTAACTTGAAGCCACTATATTAGGCACTATGGCCACCTTGGTAGTGGGCTTTATCTCTTTAAACTACCATAAATAGTGAGCCTGATTGCTAGCAGCCATGGACAGTTGTTTCGTGTAGTAGAACGCCAGGGTTTAACCCTTGAGCTGGCTAGCTGCCTTCGCTAGATCTTATTAGCGGCTGTTTTGAGATTTCTACGCCTCATCAGCATGGCATAGATTGCACATATTTGTGCTATCCATACTTGGGTCAAATAAGGTAGCCATGATAACAAATCAGTACCAACCTGAAAGTTGCTTCATTGTAAAAAATTGCTCTGCTGTCGGGGTGATTCTGGCTTCGTGACAGGGACCCAAGTGAGTGAATTCTAACACAATCGATAACAGCAAAATATTAGTATCACAACTGTTTGATGGCCCAAATCCCTAATATATGAGGCTACAAACTTTAAAACCTTTAACAATCCCAACTACCTTGTGACCACATCAGTCGGGAATCAATATATGCACCCCGACTGTAACCAAGGTCAGACCCCAACCCAGATCATAAACTTGCAATGATAAAAAGTGTGTGGGTTGTTCAAGTTACCGATAGCATATTGAAAGATAACAGAGCTTAAGCATCACCTTTCAATTCGCTTTCTAAAGATGTCCAATCTGTAATTTCTATTTCTTCTTTTAAATTTTTGCTCAAGACCTTTCTTTTTCAACAAACATACTCTGAGTTTCTTCATTAGTTTGTTTTTACTCTTACGTTTTAGTTTGTATACATGGCGACATTTAGGATGTAGGATTCGTACATAACTATTTTCAGCCTTATTACCATTTCATTTCAACTATTTAATAAGTAGAGTTTCATATATTGACTAAATACTTGCTTTTTGTTTTAAATTTTCACCACACTCGTTAGTTTCATTTTTCTTCTATAATGATATATAATGTATTGCAAAGTATTTCTTTATAAATAATATATATATATATTTTTTTATCATAAATATACATTTCTTTTATTAGAGACTACGGTGTATATGATGTAAAGCGGTTTTGAACATTGGCATTACCGCTATATAAAATAAAGCTATTATTTTACTATAAATGTATTATTATTATTATTATTATTATTATTATTATTATTTTATTATTATTTTATTATTATTGTCTAAAAGAAATGTCAAACGCCAGTCTCCCGTTTGCCAGTCATTCACTCTACTGTTTTATATTTTTTTTGAATTTGAATTTATAAAACGTTTTGGCATGATACCATTCCTTTTCAGTTTTAATTTTCACAGCTTATTTGGCAGTGAACATACAAATGTCTTATTTGATTGTTTTCCTTTTCTTTTAATTTGTGGCATTAAAAATCACACAAAAAAAGGATTTTTTAAGCTACGACGCTTTAACTAACTTTCTCATCTGACGCTCCAAGTCTGGCAATCCTTTTAGTATTTCTTTAACAGCTGCCACAACTGCTGGAACACTCATTAGATCTTCAACTGCATTCAGCCTGTAAAACATTGAGTAGGATTAGTATTCATCAAAGCAACCGACATCAATTTTTGCAAGCTCTGGCTGACCGCCCTAACTCGCGATATCCAAGACTATAAGTTTATTTTGAGAAGTCAAAATGACAGGAAGCGCGCATGCTAAAAATAGAATAAGGGTATACATTGCACTGTTTCTTTAAAAATAAAATGCATTTTTATCCCATTATCTTAGTAAATACTATAACAACTATCTACCTCAGGGTCGATGCCTAGCGCTAGATATATACCTCAACACTTTGCATCTCGGTATAAATCCACCACTATTCACCTCCCCTTAGGGGATAGTTGTTAAATATCTGACTTACATAGCGCATTTACCATATGAACATGTTCAAATGCGCTCTACAAGCAAGTACAGAGTTGACGGTTGAAAGACTTAGATCATCCACTGCTCACAAATATTTTATATATTAATAATGCTCTCAGTAGAAGAGACAGACCACACAACATCGGAATCCCCTGATAGAGGTTCGGGAAAATGCGCCTACGGTTTAATGTCCTTATCTGAGAAAACGTAAAGGTCTAACCATTTGGAGATGAGCACCTTCTTCTCAATTATCGTAAGACCCTAAGTGTTAGTACGGCTGGGAATTGAACCCGAGTCTCCCGCACGGTAGACTGGCATCTTATCAACTAAGCTAACCATGTGGCGGTACTTTCAGATGCTGGTACTCAATTACCTACCCCGGAAGGATGGAAAGCTGAGTTACCTTAGTTGGGAAAGAATATCACAAAAATGTTCAATCGTTCAAAAAGGGCTAACTAACAGCTAACAGTATTTTCGCAAAACGAAAAGTCTTGTCATGACTATTCAAATTGATAAAATCGATTTTGAAAAGGTCAAATATTATTAAACCAAATATTTGTAGCAAATACCGTAACTTAAAAATTTAAAGTCAAAGTCTTTGAAATTGCCTAAATTTGTACCACACGCTTTTTCCTCTTAAAACTGCGCATGCGTTAAAACTGCGCATGCGTTAAAAATTCATGACGTATTTAAAAGATTAAGTTTTTGATATCTGCAGGAAATTTCTGCATTGCCTAATGGTTACAGCATCGGTTTCAAAATATCAACTTGGGAGGCAAATGGTTGAAAGCTCGAGCTCAAAATTTTCCCTTGTAAACTTATAGTCGAATGCATGCATTAATCACGCGAATAAAAGTTTGCAGCTGAACTCATCTCCCTCCTAAACCTCATCGATGACCTACGTCAACTTAAATTCAGGCTCACTATTTTTTATGGTAGATTTTAGGGGAACATAATACTAGCGGGCACGTAGTTCGTTAAAGAAATGAACTGAATGGCAACATGTTAAATTACCATTACCTGTCATTAATTGATTTTGGATTACAAAGAGGTGCGCAAAGCCACTGTTTGAACAATCTTTTACCTAGATAACAAAAATAATTGGAAGATTTATAAGTATAAGTTTTCGTTATGAACGTTTCAAAGTTCAAAGAGTTAGGGGGAGGCGAGATAGCCTGGGAAGAGTGAGAGGGAGGCGAGATAGCCTGGGAAGAGTGAGAGGGCGGCGAGATAGCCTGGGAAGAGTGAGGGGGAGGCGAGAGAGCCTGGGAAGAGTGAGGGGAAAGAGGCGAGATAGCCTGGGAGCGACCAATCAAAGTTAAACATGAGGAAGAGGCGGAAAAGCATGACAGATTACAAGAGGTATTCCGCGTTCTTGTTCAATAAACTTTGATTGCAAAGACTTCAAAAGAGGTGCGCAAAGCCTTTGTTTGAACAATCTTTTACCAATACTTATATTACAAAAATAATTGGAAGATATATAAGCAAAACTGTTTTTGTTATGGACGTTTCAACGTTAAGAGTGAGGGGGAGGCGAGATAGCCTGGGAAGAGTGAGGGGGAAGAGGCGAGATAGCCTGGGAGCGACCAATCAAAGTTAAACATGAGGGAGAGGCGGAAAAGCATGACAAGTTACAAGAGGTATTCCACGTTGTTGTTCACCAAACTAGTAAACAATTGAAAAACCTGCATTCTGACTGTCTATTCTACAAGTTAATGATAATAATAATAACAATAATAATAATAATAATAATAATAATAAAGGAATTTTTATAGCGCTATTCTTTACAAATTTGACCTAAAATTTAAACTAAAATGATTAAAAATATTAAAAAAAGAATGCTTAATTAAAAAACCATGTCTTGAGCTGGAGTTTAAAACTGTCCAAAGACGCTCAGTTCTTTACAGTGGTCGGCAGTATGTTCTACAGAGTAGGAGCAGCAATGGAGAAGGAGCGGCCAATATAGGTCTTCAGGTTAAAAACAGGCTTATAGAGTAGGTTCTGATTTGAAGAGCGGAGAGTTCTGGCAGGACAGTAAGGCTTTAACAGGTTACAGATATAAGGATGTGTTTTCTAGAAATAATTTTTCTTTTAACTTTATGGACACCATGTCGTTTGATTTGTTGAGAGATATTAAAACATCTAGACCTCTCGGCCTCATAGACGAGTAAATTACAAAGCCATACTACTATCGGCCTCACGGGCTATTTACGCACATTGTTCATTCGCTATAGTTATTAAATATACGCCATGAAAGGTTTTCAATATTAAATGGGTATATTCCATGTCCAACAAAAGGGTTTTGCTCTGAAAGTATTGAAATATAAGTCTCAGTTAGCTTGCAAACACTAACTATTTCTATTTGCTTACAATACAACGACAAGGTAACGTCCAAATTCCTACTTACCAAATGGCGTACAGCAGTGGTCAAGCCGCCCCAGTAGAGTCCCTTCGCCAGAATTGTCGCCATTATTGTGTACGATATCCAGATTTGTGAGTGCCACATTATCCAATATCTGTAACCAAAGTAGATTTAAACAAAAAACCTTTGCCATCCGACAGTTTTAAGAAGTACAAAGCGAATACTCATTTGTGACTTAACCATACAACAACTGATTAGAAAAAGGATGAGATCTAACCCAACCATAGTTCAGGCAAATAGAAATAAAAGATAAAATTTAACCCAAACATACTACAACTAGGTAGGAAAAAGATGACATTTAACCCCAATCATAGTTCAACAATAAAAAAAAGATAAAATCTAACTCAACCATACTTCATGTAATCACAAAAAAAAGATAAAACCTAACCCAACCATACTTCATGCAATCAGAAAAAAGATAAAATCTAACCCAAACATACTACAACAAGTTAGAAAAAAGATAAATTTCCCAACCAATCACTAAATGCTGCATGCTAGCACTCCACAACACTCAACTGTTCCTAGCTTTGAACTACGCTACATCCTCAAAATATCATACTTGGCTTAGCACTAAATTTATTCTTACCATGTGTTGTCGTCCTTGAGCAAAACTTGAGGATCTCGTCTCACTCGCTGAGACACAGTCAAGCGGTATATATTCCTACAAACACAAAACAGCTAACATGAAACGTGCGAATCATAAAATGATTCATTTGTACAAAGTAATGTGTATGACTGGCTGCCTGGTCAATAAAGCCATTATTTAAAAGCTCTTTCTTAAAAGACCTTTCCAAATATTCTAAAATCTTGAAGCGCTGCACAACCAAATTGGATTGTTTAATTTATGAAATGTTGGACATCAAGTGTAAAAATCCATCGCTCAACATCCAATCACACTCTATAAAAGCTAAAGAAGTTCAAAGATTGTTTTCGTATAAGTTATTTGCATATTTACTGTTGAGAATGACCACAAGAAGTGGCCGAAACGTACAGTTTTTAGCTTTCATTTTTTTTATGTACTTGTTTTAAAACGTTTTTATTAATATGTAAAAGCTTGCCGTTATAAAGGTCTCCTGCTCATATTTTATCTATTACAGAGCATTTAGAGACCCTGAAGGATGCCCTAACCGATAGAAAGACCTAAGGGCCAAGTGTTAAAGTACGAATTTTGAAAGGAAAGATGCTTTTTGCCAAAAATAAAATAATATAGATTTGTTCGTTTTAAACTACAAGGTTTTATATTAAAATTTTGACGAGATCCTTAGTGGCAATGTCTAACTTTATTTAGAATCTAAATTCAAGCGATTTTGATTTTCAATATAACGTTTTATATGATCACCTTTCCTTGTCTGTGCAGACTATAAACTCGCCGTTTTTACTACATTTATAGCAGCTAGATCACTATCTCGCCGCGATTAAAATATAACAAAATGGCAAATTTATAGTCTTCACAGACAAGGAAAGGCGACCATTTAAAATGCTATATTAAAAATCAAAATCGCTTTTAGATACTGAATGAAGTTAGAATAGTCTTTATTCCCAAAGATTGTGTTTTCTCGCATTATTTAAAAAAATTGAAAACTATGTAGCATTGTGCACTGTTGTTGTTGCCAAAATAAATAACAAGCGGAACGCCCCCTTCGTTTATGAAGTTGACTTTTTACTTCATTTTACAAAATACCGACGTTATTAAAAGAAAAAAAAAACAACTAGAAAGAAGTTTAAAACATATTCTCAAATCTGATTAATATTATGGTTAAAATCCCCCGATCGAACTGATAAGAAAAATACCGCTGAAGACGCAGTTCGTTGTTACTTTATTAAAGTTTGAATGTGTAAAACGCGGGCAAAATTATTTGAAAAAATATTTTTGACAATTTGTGTATGATATCACGTTATCTTATGTTTTTTTTGGTTCATAAAGCTTATTTGTTTCAAAATTGTAAGAAATCGTACCCGTTTGATGAAGAGGACAATGATCCTTACATTTATTAAAACACATCAAAACTGTCAATCATTTTGACGTCATTTTTACGCCAAAATCGCAAATTCAGAAGTGGCGACCAAAAAATTCGGATTCAGCGTAAAACTTTACATAAGATGGCACTGGTCGCCAACTTTTATTGAAAAAGGCTTTATGCACTTTTAAAATTCGACTTTTTGGATTATTCGCCTAGTCTACCTACTTTGCTGTCGCAGTTAATTTTTCGAGTTTCAAGTAATTGATTTTGACGATCATTTTTGTTATTAATTTATGTTTAAGCTCTACTTCACCAATATATATTTTTATTTATGTATATATAATTATTTATTTAATTATTTATCTATTTATTTGTAATTTTATTACTGACTGCTATACCTAGTATCTCCGCCCACCTCGACAAGCACCTGCTATTTGCGGGCAGAAATGGACTTCATGTAAATGTAAAATTGTTGTTAATTTAACAAACAATAAACAATGTTTCTTCTTCTGCTCTCATTCTCTCAGAGATTCATAACAATGTTTCATGTAATGTGTTACTAACGAAAACGATATCTTAATTTGTAGTGTCTTTTGTTTCTCTGTCGTCATATCTTTTCAACTCCCAAAGCAATTCAACGAGTCTTGAGCACTGATCCTCCCATTTATATTTCTCTTCATACTGATTTCTTATATGGTTTACTTCAAAAAGTCTCTGAGATCTCTCTTTTTGCTTCAGTAATTCAATCCTTTTTGCCCACTCTTCAGATGGCTCCGATTTTACTACGCAAGTATCACCAAAATTCAACTTTTTCAATGTCATACCCAAACCAGAGTCTGCACTAACGAGCAAAGGGACACCAGCCGAAAGAGCTTCCAATCCAATCAGACCAAAAGCCTCTGCTCGTGATGGCATAACGACAAGGTCTGCTTGACACATCATCTTTTTCATGTCTTCTCGGTTTTTGCAGTAACACCGCACAAAGAGCTGACTCTTTTTTAATTTAGTTGTAGCTACAATGTGTTGCAATGTGTTTTTTTCCTCGCCTTCTGGCACACCTACAACATGCACATTGTAGTCTTCACCAAGTATCCCAACTGCATCTGCCACCAAGTCAAATCCCTTTAACTCAAAATCTTCTGATGAACAGCGACCAAATATGTAGATGTGGAATTTCTCGTTTTCAACATTTTTCTCGGGTAGATTTCGGAATTCGTTGTTTAGGCCAGGATAAAATACTTTTACTTTCTCCCGCTTACTAGGAAGGCTTCTGATATACCTATCGAACAACTGTGGACCTACAGCAACTACAACATCAGCCTTTTCGCACAAACTTAACTCATCTTTATCTTTTATATTGTTCGCACTCATTTCGTTGTCACCAACTTTGTTTTTTCCCATTTGTTCGCAGTCCACGTGCACAAAATGAGCCCATTTACAACTTGGGTACTCACGCTTAATGCAATATGCCGCACAGCCAAATTTTCGACTATGGCTGATGATTACATCTGGAGATGGCAGCTCGGTTGGCCAATGCTGCAGATTTACTAATGGCTCTCTGTTACCTGGAATAGACTCTGCTTTTATCAAAGTTACGTTGTGTTTTATAGCAGCATTTTTGTCACAGAGGGAAACTTCTGGAAGAAAGCATGAAACCTCGAGATCAGACCGTTTGGCCAGGTGACTAGCAAGCTGTTTATGGAAGGTAGAGAGGCCCCCTTTTGAGGAGCCCCATTCATCACAGAGTAAAACAACCTTCAATTTCTCTCCTAAGTAGCCTGATATCTCACTTTCCCTCACGCTTTGAATTTTTTCCAAATTGGCGTCTTCCCTCTTACATTCCTCCTAAACATAATAAATAGTAATAATTATAACAATAATAATAACAATCTTTATTATAACAATTCACGACAATATAATTAAAATTACAATAGAAAAATTTTCAGTGTTGTAAAAATACAAGATTATAAAATTAGTAATAGTCAATAGTAGTAGCAGCAGCAATAGAAATAGCAACAGTATAATAATAACAATAACTCAAAACTAGTTACAAAAGGCCATATATAAAAATCACAATATCTTCCAAATGCATATATAAGATAGTATTTAAAAAACTGTTTAAAAAAAACTATTTACAAGAATTCAAGTTTTATCTAGCTGGCCAAAGGCCTAATAATCGGGGACACCATCTTTACCACCTTAAGGTGGACGGAGACCTTTCATAGGACCGACACACACATAAACTCAATATGCCTCCGAGGGCCTACGGTTTAACGTTGTTATCCGAGAAGACGCGAAAGTCTATCCATTTGCAGATGTTAGAGCAAAAACAGCACCTTCTCTTCAATTAGTTTAAGACTCTGAGTGTTGATCCGGCCGGGAATGGAACCCGAGCCTCTAGCGCGATAGACTGGCACCTTACCAACTAGGCTAACCAGACGGCGGTAAATGAGGTACAATGAATGAAATTGGATTAAAAATTGGATTGATTCCATAGTTATTTTAAAGGAACTATGATAAAAAAAGGAATGTAAACAAAATATTTAAAGTGACAACAAGATTAGGCAAAAATGCTCGACGCATTATTGAAATAATATTTCTAATTTTAAATAGGTTCTTAGTCCCAGAAAATCCTGAGAGATTGATTTTTCTCTTTAAGAAACTGGGAACAGAATTTCAAACATCATGTAGCTTTCAATGAATATCGAAAACAATGAATGTAAAATTTTTTTTAATGCACCAGGGCTCAAATAACGTTTCAGAAAACCTGTTCTATTTTGTAGACTGTTTTATGTAGTTAAAAAGGTTTGCCGGGAAAACTTCTTCATGTGGTCGTTCTTTACACAGTGGAAAAAACTGGATTTTTCTTTGAAAATGCAAGGGGTTATAAAACCAACTTACTTCTACAAAAACGCAATGGATATTTCACCTAGTATAACTTTGGAAGGAAGTTGCAAATACCTTGTTAAACTATTAGATGGAAATAGAAAAATCGCCGTTAAGATCAAGCATTAGAAATATTGTCTCTCCTATTCAACCAGTTAAACGTAGATTTGCTTTCTATAAGTTTAGGGCAATGAAATCAAACCAATGTTTGTCCCCAAACAATCCAGACACCATAAATTTTCGCCACTTTCAAACACCATTGAAATTAAAAAGCGACAGTTTATTTTTTGTTGGAAATTTCAATTATGTAGTCCATTGCCATGTAAATCAACTTAAACGATAAATTGATTGGGACATGAACCGGTTTGAGCTGGATCCATACTTAAGTTCCACCAAAATGAAGAAAAGCTGGATTTTCCGCGAAATAGCGAAAACTAGTTCGTCTTACATTCTGATAACCAAGAGCTCAAAATGAGCTTTACATCAATAGTAGCGAATGTGTTGTTGCTGCTACTATTACTCCTAATACTACTGCTACTATACTACTATCCAATGAACGAGGATATCCGTAAATCATACCATGAAACCCTAAGTGAGTAAAAAATGCTGCTTAAAACAAAACAACAGAATTATAGAAATGACAAATTAAATGAATTAATAAAATGTCAAAACGATTC
>JAOBBB020296962.1:0-10753 GCA_025331005.2 Zoanthus gigantus | reverse complement strand
CTACCCACCCTACCCTGAATGATTTAGCTCAAAATTCTAGTACTAGGCCTGATATCTCATTCTGCATTTTTGTTTGTACAGTAAGTTCTCTATGTACAATTAAAATACAAGTTTTGTCACTGTAGGTTTGATGTCAAGAATGGCTCTTCGTCAGAAGACATAATCACATTGCTTGACAATGGAGGATTTGATGAAGAAACTACTAAATCACACTATAATGGGCAAGTTTCATCTGCTTCTTCCGATAGTATGGCATGCAAGTCTTTAAGCGAAGGAGAAATTGAAATGTGTAATGGAAATAACAAAGGTTGTCAGGAGAAGGATTTTGGTATTGGCAGTTTTCAAGACAGTGGAACAGATTCCCCTGCAAATGGTTTTCGCCCTGTAAGTTTTTACAGTGGGGACAGTTGCAAGCTTCATCACTACTATTTTAAACAAAAAGCAAGAAGTAACTCTTTAAAGAAAACAAAAAGTGTTGAAGGTTATGCTGGTGGAAAGCAAGCCAAGAAAGCTAGCTCTACAAAAAGAAAACTCAGAGTTCACAAAAGACCATCAAGTCCTCACAGAAACCCATTGAAGCCTCGAAAAGAAATAAAGACTTTGATCGATAATCAACCAGATGTTTGTAACAAAATCATTGAAACACCTGATAGCAGCAAGTTTGTGGTATCAGTGTCTTCTGCAGAGATTGATGAAAATGGAAATGAACCTTCAAAGCAAAGTGTTA
Source organism: Zoanthus gigantus (assembly GCA_025331005.2). Classification (NCBI taxonomy): domain Eukaryota; kingdom Metazoa; phylum Cnidaria; class Anthozoa; order Zoantharia; family Zoanthidae; genus Zoanthus; species Zoanthus gigantus. The sequence goes on along the minus strand of JAOBBB020296962.1, from coordinate 10,026 downwards.
AGCTTTTAGAGTCTGATGCTGTGACTGACATTGAAACTGTTGTCAATGCATATTGGGGAAGTTCTGAAGACAAAGTAACTTCACAACAAAAAATCAAACTACAAAATTTTTATGACCAGTCAAAGACAAATTCCTCTTCCGTAATTAAACAAAAACTTATAGCTAATAAAAAGCAATACTTAGAGTCTCAGTCGACTTGCTCGGAAGAAAGTTTTGCAAGTGGGCCAGTAGTCTCCAAGTCGCCTAGATTAGTAATCAAACGAAAGAGAAATGTGTCTAACAGCTCAGATTCTGTTGAAACATCACCAGCCTTGTTTTCGAGCCTTTCAAGTGCTGAAAATTCAAATTGCTTGACTAATGGAGTTGAAAAATCCAAGAAGTCAAAAGAGAATAATTCCGTTGACAAGTTTTTAGATTTGAAAGGAAACTTTATTTTAAACAGTGACTCAAATAGTCCTTCATTTACAAGCCAAGTTACAACTTTAGATAATTCAGACTGCAACTTTTCATTGTCATCAGAAGAAATGGAAACCACATCAAACTCAGCGGAAAGTTCACCTTCAAGCCAGGCGTCAATAACAAAGTACTTTAAAACTAATCAAGGAAGCACAAAAAAGGGGAATGCAACAGAAAACGCACCCTCAAGGTAATGAGCTGTGAAATCAAGTTTTTGCTCTTTTCCTTTAAATATTACAGTATAATTTATTTTATACTTTTTTACCTTTTCTTCACTCTGTTTAGTTCAAGTTATATTTTTAAAAATGATATTTTAGGTTTTTCTTATAAATTATTTTGTTTAGTTTTGTGTAGTGTTCAGTTCAGCATAATGTAATGTAAAGGATTCAAGCTTCTTCTTTGTCTTATTGCCTTAAGATTTAAGCTTATGATTATTACTGTGAATCTTTAGATATTCTCCAAGTATGATAAAAATCTTTTCAACCTTGAGTTGTCTAAATTGCAAAGTTTGCCTGCTGGCATTGTATTAATGAAAATTTTATCAGTATCAGTAAGGTTTGGCATATTCATTTACAAAGTATGGAAACGGACTATACAATGAAGAAAGATTTTGAACAAAAGTAACTTATCTGAGATGTGTAAGAACAAATGCTATTTATCTGACAAGTGTCAGAACTAAAGCAATGTTAAGAATGCTGCATAAGTGTTTCAATAGAAAAAAAGTTGATAAATTTTTAAGTTTTATATTGTAGTGAAAAGAATTGGAACTGACATTTCAGACTGTACAGTAGTCCCTCATCAGAGTGAATGTGACATGCTTCGATTGAAAAACCAAAAATTTCCATTCCTAATGTAAACAAGATGCTCTAGGAGCGTATACTTGTGCCAGCTTGTGGATAAAATGTGAAAGCTTTGATTTTATTGAGTTCTGACTGTATACGCAAGACTTGGCATCTCAGTTATATCAAATAGCCGAATATAGCCGCTGTCCAATATATTAAGTATTACATCAAGCGGCTGAAAACCTTGACACAAATTTTAAAAAAAAAAAAAACACGGGGCAAACCTAAACTTGTGCTGTGCTTCGCTGCTGGCACAAGTAATAAGCAACAACTTTTACTTTGACAAGTTTATCCTTGTATCTTACAACTAGTCTCATAATCCCTTGTCAAGGAAATCTTCTATAAGAAGGGTTCTAGTCAACAATTCTATGCATTGAATTAATTAACTTTAAAAAATATCACATCTTAGTAAAGGCAGGGGCAGCTGTAGTGAGAACTGTTCCTAGTTTAAGAAAATATTTTTTGAGTAATCAAATACCCTTAAGAACTCAGTCGTCACTTCAATTGGTAATTTTTTTTTACCCCAGCTTGTAGAGTGAAATAAGTTGCCAGGGTGAAAAAATGTTTCAGTGTGACAGTCATAGAGTTATAATTTTTATGTTGATTATAGTACGTGCTGGATTTTATATACCAGTTATAAATTGTTTAGTTTTCAGTGTTCTAGCAAGGCCAGTGTGACAGAACCCAGCACCCTGTCAGTTTTTCCCAGAACCTGAGCTTTGTTTTCGTAAAAAAATTGCAGAAAAATGCTGACGTTTTACTGCAGTCATTTGCCAAGTTCATAAGCATTTTGACTGATTACTTGCAACAATATAAATCTGAGCCAAGATAACAGATGAATCGTGTTAATAATCATGATAGTCATAAATTAATAATAATGATCATATGTAAATTAAGGCATCCTGTTGTTTCTTTTTGGATAGTTACAGTAGAACACTGATTTTGTTTTGATTTTCTCGCTTTGCAGTTATGTAAGAGTAACAGTGATAGCTGACAAAAAAATAATTAGTATTTTTGATGATTGAAAATATTTTCTGTGGCTTTAAATAATATAAATTATAAAAGTTCTAGATACTGTTATATTAAAAGTATAGTAATGATGAAGGTGTTTGGTAAAGATCCTCAGGGCTGCTATGCTATATGAGCTAAATATCATGCTAAAATGTTATTAATCACATCAGAAACACAAGCAAAAGAGGAGTAAAAAAAAGTGGCAAGAAGCTAGAACAGATGTACTTGGTAAGTTTGACCAAAATTTCCCCATATACAGTATGAAATGTAAACAATAATTGGGAGTAAACTTGCCTAAAAATCAACAAAAGTTTAAGCTTAAGTACTGTTGGTTTGTTATATAATTAAACTGAGATCAATACTCAAAAATAATGTGATTTTGTTCCAATTTTACTGCAATGCCGTGTAATGTCTAAATATTGGAAAACAAAAAAGTGCTAGGGACCCCAGTTTTAATTGGCATAATTTATGGAACCCAGAATGACTTATCCGTTTGTGTCAGCTCTGGTTCAGGAAGCTAGTAATAAAAAATGGTTTGTATCTCCTTGTCAGATTGCTGCAAAAACTAGCTTTTGAAACCTACTTGTTTAGTACTCTACAAAATGTTAAAAAAAATTAATGGTTTTGTATAATTATATTTATATACTTTATACAGTGTATTCAAACACCAGATCTTGAAAATTTGGAAAATGATTATCAGCCCTGGAAATCTCTTGGAACACAAACTATTCATGGGTAATACAGTCAAAAAATTCTAAATTTTGGTGCTGCAAATACTGTAAAATAAATGTGAAAAGATGGCAAAAGCCTAGTATTTTCATTTGCTACAACATATATATCATTGACAGGGTTTTCAGTAGAAATTTTCAAGAGGAGTCCCAGGGACCCCTTCGTTTTTGAATTAGGGGTCCCAAGCGAAATTTCTGTCATCACAAGTTTATTTTCCTGTCAATCTTGTGCGTCCCAGGGACGCATTGCATTTCATTTTTTTGCTTCCCAAATTAATTTTTTGCGTAAAATACGCAATATTTTGCGTTAATGAAAACCCTGTGAATCAATTCCTGTTTCTGGTAAACTACTCACCCATCCCTCTCTAGGGTTGGGTTAGGGTCAGGGTTAGGGTTAGAGTTAACCCAAATCCTATGGAAGGGTGGGTGAGTAGCTTACCAGAAACTGGGATTGATATATTAATGCAGATGAAATAGATGAGTATAGTGATTGATTTAAGATTAATTTTGTTGCTTTGTTTTGTAGGACTTGAAGTGTATTCATTCCTGTTTGATTAAATCAGTCACCCCAGACAATGTCCCCGTAGTCTGGTATTAGTTGGATCATAGTATGATGCATGATTTCTCTAGCATTAGTTAACTGCTTGACGTGTTTAAGTAGTCCTAGCCTTTTGGTAACTTTAGAGTGTATGTGATCAATATGATCAGACCAGTCCATTGCTTGATTTAACATGACGCCAAGATATTTGTAGGAACCTATCTGATCGATAGTGTCTTCATCTATTAGTAGCTCAACACTGCTGTCATGCATGCAACTTTCTGTCTTCCACTGACTACCATCAGTTTGGTTTTGGACACATTTATAGTCAGCTTGTGAGTAGTCAATCAGTCATTTACAAGGGCCAGGTCTTCATTTAGTTTCTGTTCTAGATCTGCAGAAGTAGTTGCAGTACAGCAAGTAACTGCAGTATCATCAGCGAAGAGGGAAGCTTTAGAATTTTTCAATGAGTCAGCTATGTTATTACTGATATACAAGAGGAGCAGGAGAGGGCAGAGCACGCTGCCTTGTGGAACTCTAATATTAACCAGTTAGGAAGTAGGTACTGTGTTATTTATCACTGTCCTCTGACAACTGTTCTCATTAAGCTGTCATTAAGCTGTCATTAAGTGACAGCGAGTGGGCAAAGCTGCTTTTACTGATATCATATATTAATTTACTATCAGCTACTTTTATTACTGCCACTACAGTCCTATTATATTACAGCTACTACCATTTTTACTACAGCTACTACTATTACTAACTACTATTACTAATAATACTACTACTGCTACTACTACTACTAACTACAGCTACTACTACTATTACTACTACTACTTTAAAAACCACTACTAGAAGCAATTGCATGACATGTATACAAAGGGCCACCTTCATACACGCATTGGGAGACATTGTCAAAAGGCATTATTTATTTACAAGCATTATTCCAAAGAATGTAACACTGCTAGCTGTTCCAAACGTTTTCTTAGCACGCTTTAATGTAATCAAGAAATGCACAAACCGAAATTTCATTGCCTTGCTAATGAAATGCTGTGTATTTAAGATCTTAGACCAGCAATGAATGTACAGTTTGATTCTCTAAAGTTGTGCTAAATAAAGTATTCAACATGTCATTAGCTTGGCACTCTTTTATGCAGGATTCACTTCAACTTCACCTCTTCACAAATCGCTTTTTATCATTATTTATGTCATCTTGATTAAGATGCAAGATGAACTATCACTTATATTTCTTGTCTCATGTATTTCCAAATAATTGTTTCTTATGTATAACAGTAATTAAAAGAAATGCAAAATCTGTAAATTATCCCTTTTTTGTGCATGCAAATCTAACAAGCTCACTGCAATATTTAATGAAGAAATTGTATATTCCTTATTTAATAGACCTACCTCCAGTTGAAGCTTTTGAAAGTGACATCAAAACCATAAGCTTTATGTTCATGAATCATTTCAGAATGGACAGCAGTATTAAACATCACCTGTAAGAACAAAATATCATGTGCACGATTAATAAACACATTCAAATTCTGAGTATAGAATAAAAACGCGGACCACATTGGTTGGATTAACATGCATTCACCCTCATTATGAGAGCTTCCAGCAGTTTAACAAGAGAGGCACTCAATAAAACAAAGTTCTCCAACCATGAAACCACAGAATTTTGTTCTAAAGTCAATTAATCTAGGTCATTTGGTTGCTGGTGACAAGCGAACTCTTGCATGTTTACTGTTACTGTTTGATCAAAAAAAAGAATACTAAATATAGTTTCTTTGTGTGAATGGAGAATGAATCGATAAAATCATAAGCTCTACAAGAGGTAAGTTTAATTATAAATGTTAACAAAACATTAATAATTTTTTAACTAAACTTGCAACTAAAAATTGTGTGGTGTTGTTTTAAAAATAAAATTATATTTATTTATTTTATCAAGCAGAAAGTAAGCACAGTCACATTGCACTGAAAAAAAGTCTGCAGCAATCTTCTGATCGATGATCAGCTGGAGGAAAGCTTTCAAATTATGACTCATCTAAGTTTTCTCCATTCATCACAAACACTATAAATTGATATTTTCACGAAAAATAAAAACAACTGTACTATTGAAATGGACTGACTCTACAACTTTAACAGTATTGTTCCACAATTACCTTATTCGTACTAACTTTTGCAGGCACTTAATTTCACAAATTTGGAACATGAATATTTTGCGAGCATTAATTTTCACAAAAATTGACAAAAGACAGACTTAGAAAAACGTTTTTTATTGAATGATTCATGATTCAAGAAGAAGAAATGAGCGATTTGGAAGAAGAAAGTGCTGAAGTAGAAGATAAATAGACTGATGACAATTAACATGTAGCTATAAACCCAGTTAATCATTGATTAAAGCAATTATAGACTGAAGTGTATTAAATTTTGTGTTTAATTTTCGTGTATCCTTTTTTTGCGGTTTTTTACAAATCACAAAAATTACGAATATAAAACATTGCAAAAATTAGTACAAATAAGGTAAGTGGCTCGAAATGCATAGTTATTTAGTCTCATTTGTCATCTGTTTTGAATATCCAGGTCAGGTCAGGTTTCTTTATTCTGCTTAACTGGTAAAATGTACTTCAGTACTACCTGCTACATTAGGGCTGGTGGGGCTCTTCAGTTGTGGAAGCTCGGAAATCAATAAAAATTGCAGCAAGCAAGTGAAGAAAGAGTTCTTGCTAAAAATAACTTTAGCAAAATGTCTGTGTCGCATGGCCGCGATCAAAGTTTTCCACAGTATTCTGCCATGTTCATGTCAACAATTACTATACTTCTCAATAACTGGAAATCATTTTAAATTTACTAACAAACAATGTTGTATCTCCTTCATTTGACCAGTTTTCCTTGAAATTTAGCTGATTGTAATTTTTGTTCAGCAGAGCCGCTTGCCTTGCTTTCAAATTTTCATTCAACTAAGGTTTGCAAACAATGCACATATCACATCATTTCCCCATTGTTGTAGATTTCATTGTGTCAACTTCCAGTCATTTTGTAAAATTGAAATGGAAATGTCAGAATAAAATTTTGTTGTCATTTTCAAGTATCGAAGGGTTTGGAGAGCTCATAAAATTTAATAAAACAATTATTCCATTCGCGCTTGTTGGATATGAGATGATTATAGCCAACTCGGCGCTACGCGCCTCGTTGACGACTATTTACCATCTCATATCCAACGCGCGCTCTTGGAATAATTGTTAATTACTATGCGGGCGACGGGCCCAGGGCTTTTCCTTATGTTGTGGGTGCGACTGGGCAAAGCCCTGGGAACGAGGTTGATCTTAGTGTAGTTGATCTATTTGGTCTGGGTACCCAAGACAACCCTACAACCGAACAATATTTCGATTGGTCGATCATTACTACCGGTAACTAGTCTTCGATCATCAGATTACCGAGAGTTACCCCGGCCGGGTGGTTTGCTTCTAACCGTTATTGAACAATCTACCCGAGAAAAAGTTTTTTCTCTATAAACACTTTGGCTGGCCGACGCGGTTAATTAAAAACACAGAACATTCACTAAGGGTGCAGATCTTCTGGAAAAATCCTAATCTGGATTCTGAATCCAAAAGGGATTTTTCGTTTCTTCGGTAAAATCCAAATCGAATGAATTCGCTAGCAACGAGGATTCAATAGATTAATCTGAATCCGGATTCTTAGGATTTGTCGCTTTTGCGTTTCTTTGGGAAAGGATTCGAAAAAAAATAAATTGTGGCAAGCGGTCTTCACGCTAAAATCTGAAAATCATAGCCCAGGAAAAATCCGTTTTCAGTTGATTTTTCGTTTCTTTCGCAGAAACGAATCCGCAATTGATCTCTTTTCGGATTCTTTGGCAAAAAAGAATCCATGTGATCTCAAGCAATAATCCATTTTTGGATTTTGCCAAAGAAATGCACCCTAAATCAACTCTCTGACGGCAGTCTCATGCAAACGTGAACAGGGAGCATAATAGGAAATAAGGAAAGGATAAATGATGGCAGTGAAAACAGTTATACTTCTTATCTAGTATTTCCTTTTTAGATAGTCATCTAACTTTTTTCTAGACTATGTATGCAATTTGCGGACTGAAAAACCTAAATGGCAGACCTTCCAACAACTAAAGCCCCACGGGTTACTCCCAAATATTGCAAATGACTCTTCGGTATAATTCACTATTTAGGGTATGCTTTCTGACCAAGTCTAGAACATGGTGTATTGATCAGGGATATTTTTGTCTAGCTAGAACAGCTAACAGGGTATTATAGAATTCTGCAATATTTACTTATATTATACTTATTTTGTGCAAGATATCAAACATGCATGCATGTTTCTTTTCTAAATCTGGCATGCCCGACTCGGGTAATTATGATATTTTTAAAATTTAAACGCTCAGTTTTGGGCAAACCAAATTGCTCAAGCTAGTTGTGTGTTTCATAGCGCTATGAAAACGCATTTCTAGACCAATCAAAACGTACATACCATCCAAATTATTTTATATATTATTCTCATTATTCACTCAAATATTCGTGTGCTGTACATCCTACTCCGTCAAAGCTGATTTACACTAGTGAACTAAGCGGAGACGGAAACGAATGCGGAAGCGTAAGGTTCTTTCTTTCGTGTGTAAATCAAATAAAGGAGACGTTAGCGGAGACGGATACACTCTTTGATGGGCTGTCTCCGAGTAGGGCCTGAGAACTAATATTTTTCTAAACTTTTGATTGGCTGATTTGTTACGTCTCCGCCTCCGCTTCAGTTCAAGCGATTTACACTGGAAGTAAGAGGTGAAGGAGACGAAACGAAAATAGAAATCTTCCGTTCTGCTTCCTTTACGCATCCGTTTCGCTTCCGTCTCCTTCATTTGATTTACACACAAACGTAAGCACCTTACGTCTCCGTTTACTTCACTAGAGTATTAGTAAATTAGCCTTCAGCAGCGCATAACATGTTAAGCCTGGCTACAACTGGTTTTTGATTATGGCATGAGCATTCGCTAACTAAAAACAGGTTATATAGAACTGGTTTAGCCTGGCTATCAACGGTTCGTGACTGTGGTTCGAGGATCGGCTAAGAAACAGATTTGAACTTATTTTGATCATTTGACCGCGCAAAGCTGGCTAAAGAATTTTTAAAATAGCAATTGATGCATAAAATATTTTATACAATGATTTGGATCGTACGTGCGTTGTAATTGGTTCAGAGCGCTATAAAACACAAAAATGACGTGAGCGATATGGTTGGCTATTTCCAAGTTGTGAGAATCTACACTTTTCATAGAAGAAAGAAAACTAAACATACATGCTTCGTATATCGTTTTTCTCTCAGCAACATCAAAGGATGAAAGGCCGAGTTAGCTTTGGCGGAAAAGATTACAAAAAGATTCAAATCTCGGCATATCCGGGAATCGAACCCCAGGAGCTTGTGGCCAGAAGACAGAAATCCAACCATGCACGCTGACCATAAACTAGAAATCAGCCTCTGAAAACATTTTAATTCACAGACATTTATTGCTATTAGATAAAACACTAATGATTTTAAAAAATGGCAATTTAAGTAAAAACAGAACCAGTTCTCAGGTTCGTCACGATAAAAGTTCTAACGTTTCTGGCTTCGCGTAAACAGACTTTCACCAAATATTGTCAAATCTAACTTTGTACTGTTTCATCCAACGCGGAAACAGCTAAATCTTCCATAAGTCTGTATATAAACTGTACATTGTTAAAGAAAAAAGACAGTATCAAATATCTTGGTGTCATGCTTGACTCTCATCTCAAATGGAAAATATTAGTGAATTCTGTCTCAAAAAAATTGAGAAGCATCGGCATTCTATCAAAACTCCGATACTATAGCTACCCTGCTGGACTTGATGTCCTAATCAATCTATATTATTCACTCCCATCTTTTCTTTACATACAGTGTGATTGTGTGCGGTAACACGTACACTTCAAACATGTAACCTCTCCGCACTACAAAAACGCACTCGCAGTTTTCTAGTTTTGACGAACATTCTAGCCCATTGTAAAAGAAATATAATTGATCTTATAAAGTTTCAAACAATGTACAAATTCTATAATAAATAGCAACCTGTAGTCTTTGACAGTTATTTCCATTGACTCAGCTAAGTACATAACTATAACACAAGGCTCTCCTCCGGGCACGCCTTTGCACTACCAAAAGCAATAACAAACTATGGCATCTTCAGCATAAAGTTTACTGGTGCAAAAACATGGAATTTACTTGATGCAAGTTTAAAATCTTTATCCATTAAAACATTCAAATCCAGAGAAAGCTACATGAAATACTATTAGTTTAGTTTAGTTTATTTTAGAACATTTAGGAACCTAGTGAGGTTTCAAGGAGTAGAGATAACAGGACTCGAGGTCCTATGCAAGGATCTTACTCCTGGGCCTACGGTTTAACGTCCTTATCC